>OY757906.1:13877750-13878855 GCA_963585895.1 Sepioteuthis lessoniana
CTGAAGACATGTCAGAGGCGATGTACAATAGGGAGAAGTGGCGAGAGAGGGTCAGGGATATCCGTGCTAGCGGCACGACATGATGATGATCATGAGATGCTACTAGTACGGGTCAGAGTGGACCTGGGAACGTGTTATACCGGAACTATATGACACCGGTAAATATATAAATAGACGGTGTCTCGCTACTTCAAAGTAAAGCGTTAATCGCTCTCCGATAGACTTGCACCTGTGGAATACCGCTATTGAACCAACGATACTACAGAACGATAACAATAAAGAGGTCCTATTTACCAACACCTCCGCTCGGGCAGGATATGACACAAGGTCAATTTTTAAGCGGAGTTTAACAGGTTTGAATTCAGAGTTTTCCTTCTCTTAGACTAGTTGCCTAACCAAGGCTGAAGGACCTAGTCTGTCCTACTATTTACCCATAGTTGGAGGGAGAATAATTGGATTCATACCTTTCCCAAGGGTATTAGTGCTATGTGAAATGCAATGAGTTTCGTCCAGGATTTGAACTCGTGTCACCGAGTTCATTTCCTACGACGATAACAATTACACCACGGGCACCTCCTCAAACAATAAAGAGGTAATCCGCATTTCCCAAAGCTCCAGCATTACTGAAGCCTTACCATCAGTCTTATCCAGGACCCTTTTTGTGGAGTCTCGCCCCTCTGAAGCGATGAAGCCGACTGGGTAATATAGTAGAGACTCATAAGAGAGAGAGAGAGAGAGAGAGAGAGAGAGAGAGAGAGAGTGAGAGAGAGAGAGAGAGAGAGAGAGAAGAGAAAGTTCAGTCAGAAAGAAAGAACTTATCCAACAAATAGACCCCAAGATATTTAGAAGTATAAAAAATCAGCACGACCAAAAAAAAAAAGAAAGGGAAGATTTATGAGTGAGCGATTTCCTTTTGTTCACCAATAAACATTTATAACCTCAAAGAAATGTTACAGAAAGTCGCTTTCGACACCAAAATAATTACAAACTAAGGACTCTCTCTCTCTCTCTCTCTCTCTCTCTCTCTCTCTCTCTCTCTCTCTCTCTCTCTTGCTCACACGCCCTTCCGTATTGCTGCCTGGCATTCAAGCCGGACGATTGTGTG
>OY757906.1:13879055-13881555 GCA_963585895.1 Sepioteuthis lessoniana
CACATCTATACAAAGAAACAATGTTAAACGTAAATGCAACCTTGAAGGAACAGAATGTTAGATTTCCAGTCAAAAGAAATAAAGTTGAAAGTTTTCATGAGATTTACAGATTGAATCTATGAATCTATTTATGAATTTTCTATTTCATCGCATTTTTAAAAGATTGAGCAGACACGAAATTAGTTATTTAAAAAGGTTAAATTAATTACAATTCTAACTGTTTGAAATATGTATTTTTAACAATCTGGGAGGGAAAAGATTTCTTAAATACTTTTATGTCTTGGTGGGGGTGATTCTTCAAATTTTGCGGGCCAAATCAAATATTGTCGTCTGCAAAATCTCAAAGAAATCTTAAAAAGCCCGTAAAAGCGGCAATTACAGCTTTATGAGCCTATAATGGCACAAATAATAAACACTTTCTCTTAGGATAAAATCAGTTTATCTCTCACACACAAACAAACACACACACACACACACACACACTCTCTCTCTCTCTCTCTCTCTCTCTCTTCTCTCTCTCTCTCTCTCTCTATCTATATATATATATATTATACCAATGTTGGTTGTGACTAAATCGCTTTGTGGGTTGGTAGAAAACCAAGTGCAATATAATATGGAGAGTGCTCAATATCTAGGATAGAACTATTATATGATAATAATAAATATATATAATAGATTTATATATTCAATGCCTTGGAATTTAGTCTGTGACTAAATATAGAATCTGTGACTATATATTTATATATATATATTTAGTCTATGAGTATATATATATATAGAGAGAGAGAGGGAGAGAGAGAGAGAGAGATTTATATATGCCATAGAATTTAGAGCGCGACCCCTGGGTTTCATAAATATATATATATATATATATATATATTTTGAACGGATGTATGTAAACAATAGTAATTGTGATTCATAACTGTTTAAAAATTTACTTCGCAGCTAATATCTCCTCGTGGCTGAATGGTTAGAAGCTTTGGCTTGGCGTTTGCGTCAACCGGTTTTCGACCCCAGCTACGGGAAGATACTGTCTAGCCTCACTGATGAGTTTTGATAGAACGAAACAGATCTGTCTGTGGATGACTATTGATATATATATATATATATATATATATATCTTCAGCGTAACAGAAATCAATATGTATGCATGTTTTTCAGAGTACGTATACGTGTGTGTGTGAGAGAGAGAGAGAGAGAGAGTTCTTATAAATATTCTTTATGCTTAAACCATCTTCGGTATTATGATTCTTATAGCTGAATAACATCAAAATATAAATTACCCGTATTACAGAAATATTGTCTATCTGACCAACTATAAGAGCCTTCTTCAAATCAACCAGAAAACAAGTATTTATATCTATTTAACAGCCAGATGTTTATTCAACACTATCAGATTCTAGCCCAGTTATTTTCTAAAACTTTATTTTCAAATTTTGTCCATGAGAACACAAAATGAACTTCCCAGGAAATGCATGCACAAACTCATAATGTAAATATAGTTTGTTGAATAGAATTTTTTGATTAAAGCATGAGATTTTTTTTCGGCTAAGATAAGATAATGGTATATTCGCATTTCAATCAACGCCTGGATTTTCATGTCATCAATCATTCCCCCAACACACACACACACACACACACACACACACACACACACACACACACACACACACCCACAAATATATATATATATATATATATATATATATATATATATATATATATATATATATATATATGTTTGTGTGTGTTTGTGTGTGTGTGAGTGTGCGTGTGAGAATGTTTGTGTGTGTACAAAGAAGAAGGAGAAGAGGGAGAAGAAAAAGAAGAAATACAATGAGCGTGTGTTGGAAATAAAATCTGGGTGCTCGAATTTTCGTTGGCAGAGAGGTATAAAAAGTTGATGTTTTGGCTATATTTTTTTTCGCCAGATAGATCGTCAATAAAACATATGTGTGTGTGTGTGTGTGTGTGTGTGTGTGTGAAGAAGAAGAAGAAGAAGAAGAAGAAGAAGAAGAAGAAGAAGAAGAAGAAGAAGAAATGCAATAAGTAGTTGTTGGAAATAAAAATCCGAGTACTCAAATATCCTTTTGCAGTGCACTACAAAAACTAATAATTTTGATAATATTTCCTTTTTTCAAAAGTAACTTTAAGCAACGGATTTACATATATATATATATATATATACATATATACATATATATATATATATATATGTATATATATAAAGAGTGAGAGACAAAAAGACTGATAGAGACAAAGAAAGGGAGATAAGATGCATCAATAAATATATATATATATATATATACACGTGTGTGTGTGTGTGTGTGTGTGTGTGTGTGTGTGTGTGTGTGTGTGTGTGTGTGTGTGTGTGTGTGTTTAAAGGGCAAGTGCGTAAACGATTGAATAAGATATCGATCCACAAATTAAATGAATTTTATTTCTTTAATTTGAGACAAAAGATTGTTGAGAAAACAGAAGTTACAAAGTCTTTTCTTGA
>OY757906.1:13889055-13909055 GCA_963585895.1 Sepioteuthis lessoniana
AAAAGCGTTTCGCGGCAGATTTGAAGTTTTCTCTTAACTATAAGAGTAGCGATTTTTCGTGGACATCGCAGGATAGGCGTACTTAAATGTCAAATAAAAAAATTCATTTCCTTTATAATGCAATGATGATGATAATTTGTTTCTTAGTTATAATCCCAACTACGCAAAAAAAAATTTATTCGCCTAAACCCCTGCCTATCCCGTGATGTCCGGAAAAAATCGCTACACTTATACTTAGGAGACAATTTCAAATCTGCCGCGAGACGCATCTATATCATACACACGTTAACGATCATATATACAACACACAATAATACACAAATATAATCTACACACACACACACACACACACACAGAGTTTTACGCACTCTCAATGTAAACATCCGTCTAACTATATTTTTCGATTTCTCCAATATCTTCCTTTCTCTGCCTGGCGATTGTCGAAATAAAGACGGCATGAAACCAGCGGTCACAGATAAGCACGCATGCTATTAAATATATATAAAAACTAATATATATTTATTTATTATTATTATAACCGGCTCATAACCAAGTGGGTAGAGTGTTCGCCAATGGTCCGGGAGACCTGGGTTCACTCCCAGGTCGCGTCATACCAAAGGCTTTTAAAATGGTACTTGATACCACCTTGCTTAACACTCAGCAATATAAGCTATGTATCAAGGGTAAAGTGGAGATATCCAGGGAAAGGAGTAGCGCCCTCCCCTACACCTCGGTGTAGTAGATATTGAAAAGGGAGCCTTCTAGTCGCCTTCGACTAAAGGGAGACAACTTTACTTACTTATTATTATTATAATATAATAGCTCTATCACAGATATTGAGCCCTCTCCAAATTATACCACATTTGGTCTGCCACAAACCCACCAAGTGAGATAGTGACAACCATATATTGTTGTAATATATATATATATATATAGAGAGAGAGAGAGAGAGAAAATGAAGTGTCAACATATCTATGTAGTAAAGTGATGATGTCAAGATGCAACCTAGACGAACCAATGCAACATTCAAAAGAATTTATTGAGCCGGTATCTACACTTCTTTCAAAAGGGTTTCTGAAAGACAGAATTGTACAAGCGCAACTGTGTCCAGGTTCACCAAACTTAGCTTCAAACATTTTTATTCAAGAAACTGCGACGATAAAGCTTAACATCACATCAACTAGTGGAAAACTGGCTGGAAGAAGTATGTTGACAGCCAAGATTTATACAAGTTTTATATCCAGAACAGAATTTTTTAAAGGGGGAGTCTTACCTCTCTACAGTCAGCATATTCTAAGCCTCACTGACAAAGCGGTCAATCACAGAGGATTTCCGGGACCAGCTTGTCAAACACGATAATAAATAGTAATTTTTTTTTAAACTAAGAATAACTCGAATTTGGCAGTATAGGGAGTGGGCATCCATTGAGGAACGAACTCTCACCCCGTAGATTAGCGACAGCAGTTTGATAATTATTACGTCACAAGTTCAAATATGTATTGCAGCTTCGACAATGTACGGATGTCAAAAGGCAACATAACTATTTAACTAGACTACCAGTGGCATAATGCAGTGATATGTACACTTTACAACGCCGGAAGAAGAACAATGTTGCATTGAAGCCAGCGGTTGCATCTCAAGAATCCAACCGAAAGCCGGCGGGCAGATTTAACAAGAGGCCACTTACTTGGCGGGATGAGAATTCTGAAGAAGAATTACATTCGACAAGCCTTAAAGATGTGCCCGCTAGGGATGGGGCTTTACGCCTTTGATATAAACCGTATAGCGTTCATGCTGGAATCCAGATCATTAAATTTCCACGCATCAGTTTCTTCCACTGATAGACTTCTTCCCTAAAAACAATCCTGTCTGGAATATCATGTGGATCCTCTCCTTTATTTTCCTATTCAATTCTTTTTTTTCCTCCGCTCGTCTTCATTTCAATCGTTTTTTTTTCTGGCAGGTTGTTGGTGCATTTGTCTTACGTGTCACCGAGAAGGAGATCCATCTTTACAATATATTATGAATTGATTCTTAACACACCCCAACTCCCTCTGGGTTACCTTCACCACGACACCTGTCCCAGCCAACAGCTCTCTCACGTTCAGTTAAATATAACAGCGACAGTGAAATTTGGTATGGTGCTAGTGTCGTAATAAATCGAATCGGTGACTTGAGTTCAAATCCTGGCCGAGGTTGTTAACTTTCACTTCAGGCACTGATATGTACACTTTACAAGCGTAAATATAAAAAGTTATAAGAATTTTAGATTCAGATCAAACAGTTATAATTATAACACAAATTGGCATCCATATTTTTTTCACTGGACCTGCACGTCTCTAGCAAGATCAATAATGTCGATATAGTAATACTGTTTACTAAGCTTTGCTTAGTTGTGACATAAGGTCAGAAGCATGGGGTAGTGAGAAACGAACTCACTTCATTGTAGTTTGCTGAACCATTATGTCTACGCTAAAAGTAAGCATAGCCAAGATTTGGTAAAAAAAAAAAAAAAAAGTATTGGGTACCCAATGAGGATCAAACATTCTTCAGTTGCGAAAGAAGTTTGCTAACCGTTGCGTCACATCGAAGTGTTTAAAAAATAAAGCGGAACTTTGAATCAGAAGTATGGGGCACCCTGTGAAGAACGTTGTCTCTACTTGGTAGTAACTGAGTTGTGAAAGAAGTTAGCGAACCTTTGTGTCACATCGAGTTTGGTTTGTTGGTTGCTTGGGTTTTATGGCATATCAACCTTTGTAGGTTATTTAACGCCAAATCCATTTTTATGTAAATAATCAGTTTTATTAATTAAATATTAACTTTTAAAAAGAAGTCAGTTTTACTCCACTGAAATTATAAGTTAGAGTATCTTTATCTTATCATTCCTATTTTTAGGGCATGAATCCTGGTGAATTCTCACCCAGCTGTTGGTAAATAGTCGTTCAGACTGGGTTCTTTACTTTTTGTATGTCAACCAGTATAGGAGAATGAAAGCTCTGAATTCAAACTAACTGTACTCTGCTAAAATAGAAAAAAAAAAAATTGATTTTGTGTCACATTATGTTCGTGGCGAAGGGGTTGGGTAAATACATAGATTCGTTCATCTTTTTTTATATAATTTTGTATAGCTGTATCATATAGTTTTTAAAATAAGCCAGTTTTAATCCACTTAAAAACTGGCCTTGTGCCACATTCTACCCTTGGTCGAGAGATTGAGAAAATCCATACAGTAACTTTGAAATTATAAGTTAGAATATCTTTGTCTTTTAATTCCATAAAATTTAAGGATTCTGAAAAAGCAAACATATCAAATTTTCTCTGCTTAGGATCATGATTCGAAGCGCGAAATTCATCAAGCGTCGATAAATATAAACGATTATTTACAAATCCAAAAGATTTTCTGTTGCTTAAATTCTAAAATATATTCTCATATTTTTTTTATGCTAAAAGAAATTATGTAATCCCAGAAAATCAGATGTTTGAAAGTGGAATTATCATTGCTTATCAAGAAGCAGATTAGATTATCAATTTAAGTCTTCATTTTGTCGAATGGTATACCACCCCAGTCAAAAATGATGGAATGGGTACACTTATAGGATGTTTAGTTAGGTTTTTTTTATTTAGCAGTAAACAGACTAATAACAAATAAGATGCAAAGCATTTTTTATCTAATCAATGAACATTCTGTCTTTATAAAATATTCCTTGAACAAACAAGACTAACTCATTTAGATTAATAGTATGGTTATTTATTTCCGAGCCTAGCAGAAGAAAATAATATGGAATAACATAATGTTGAGGAAAAAATATACCATGATCTTTTATTCTTAAAACAAATAGCAATTATGTAGAAGGATCTACAGTTAAGACGATTCATGCTGACAAGTGGTTGAGCATAGCTAATTGAAAGGAAACATGGCTACAACAAAAACAAAAATAAACTGTCATATGAAACAATGTAAATAATCGTAAAACTCTTTCGAAAAAGCAATCGATAGTGGAGTGTGACGAAAGATGTTAGTTGTTCACAATCAGTTGTGTCTTAATTTTAGTTTCAATATAAAAGAAATGGGGTGATTAAAATTTAGAAAGCATGCTGAAAAACATTAAAATGTCTGGATGGAAATGTCCATGCAAAATACTTTGAAAATTGATAATATACAATAAATCATCATCATCATCATCATGTCGTGCCGCTAGCACGGATATCCCTGACCCTCTCACGTCACTTTTCCCTATCGTTCATCACCTCTGGCAGGTCTTCAGGGTTACATCCCGTATCCTCACATAGCTGCTGTATGTATGTTTGAGCTGGTCGTCCTGCTCGGCCATATGTAGGGTTCCATAGGAGTACATCACTTATGAGCTCGTCCTTGCTTCTCCAGCAGTGTCCTGCGTGTCTGGTTCGTCTAACTTGCATAGTTTTCGTGATGGGAGGCAAGTGGCCGTATAGTTGTTGTCACCAGGACTTGTTCAATATATATATATATATATATATATATACAGAGAAAACATTAAAATGTCAGGATAGAAAAGTCCATGCAAAATACTTTGAAAATTGATAATATACAATAAATCATCATTATCATCATCATGTCGTGCCGCTAGCACGGATATCCCTGACCCTCTCTCGTCACTTTTCCCTATCGTTCATCACCTCTGGCAGATCTTCCGGGCTACATCCCGCCTGCGGTCTATTGTCTTCATCTTTATTGTTATATATCACCACTTTTTGGCCGGTATGTCCAACAGCCATCTGGTGTTTCTTGTCTTCTTGGGGAAACTTGTCGATCTCAGTGTTATGAAATAGCCGAGGAATTTCGGTTCATGCCTTTGAGTTTGGTTGGGCTGAGAACCTTTCGGCTCAGCACATGGGTTGGTTGGGTGTAAGATTGAAGCAGGTGTTAACGCGGGTGCGCGCGAGCGGATGGAGGTATCATTCAGACGTCATAACAGTCCGAGACGATACTGGGTGACAAGGTGCGGGTGACGTCACGCACCGGAAGCACACGGAAGTTTGTGTGAGAATTTGAAGAAAATAAGAGTCGGGTTTTGGACGCCAAACGAGAAGGATCGATGTTGGAGCGAGGCGAACGTGCGCCTGATGAGGGCCGCTCGAGTTGGGGGCCAAATGAATAAGACAGCATAGCAAGATTGTGTCTCTCCTCCTTACGTCGAAACCTTTAACTCAAAGTTAATAAAAAGGTTTCGTACCTGAACAAGAAGTCGTTACGTGTTTTTGAGATTCCTGTTCTTTATATGTTCTGTAGTAATGAACATTACATGTCTATTTCGCACATGGCCATATTCGTGTATATGGCTACGCAACATCAGAAGCCTTCATGTCGAATTCGGAAACCTACACTGAAATTCGAACCGAACCCTTTATTTAATCCATGGGGTATAGTATTCTAATTCCGTTCACCAGGTACAGGTGTTAATTTATATTGTATATGCCTTGTTACTTTCCCCTGTAGTCAGGATTGAACTAGCAACCTCTAGATGATTTCACTTAGAATTATTTAAACTGAACGCCCATATCTCGAATTCCCAAATTCAACACGCAGGCTCCTGAGTTAGACCAGAAACACCCGAAGAAGACCGAAGGGCATATTAGCCGAAATGTTTTGTATATAATAATAATAATTGTCTGAATACTCTCAATAATATTAAATGTCAAGCCTCATCCTAAAAATTCAGACAAAACAAATGAAAAAAAAATGGGTGCGAGATGATTGTAATAATTCGGCTGAATGAGATAGGAATTATATAGAGAAAAGTCAAACCCTAATCAGCATTAACATGCAAACAAGAAAATGAAGTTAAAGTGAATTGAATAGAAATATTCATGGAGTGTGGACAATTGTATGAAAGTGATATTCGAATAGGGATTAAGAAAATGTCCTGGCCATAGCGATAATGCTAGAACTTTTGTCTGGTGCCGTTCAAATGAAATATGCCGGATTCTCCGTAGTGCAGTGGCTGATGTTCTGGACTGCGAAAACATTGAAAGCGAGTTCGAACTCCAGTCGTTCTATTACGTTCACTTTCGGACTAATATCTTCGGAAAAGGCATGAACCCATTTATTACGCCAACTTTGGGCCAACTGTTCTTCTATAAGGATGATTTTAGCATGAGATTGCCTACGAAGGTTGATAGGCCAAAGAGACCAAAATCAGAAAAAGATGACAGCTTGAAGAAAAGAAGTAAATTTTACAAGTCATTCATGATATGGGGTTGCATATTATTGAAATGATTAAAAGAGGTAATATTAATCATTTAGCCCAGTGGGCTGGGCCTGTAGAATACACCAACTACAAATTTGTGGAGGGATAAAAACCACAAGGAGTGTTCTGTATATGACACTAAACCACCTGATTGCAAAGCTTCAATCCTAGAGTCTTGGGGAACGTGGAGTACTTCTTAACTGCCATTACTTCCAGGTCCACTCTGACCCAGAGTGGTGGTATATGATAGGGTCCTATCTCTGGATTAAATAGAACTGCTTGCAAATAAATTACTGATGTTTAATTGAAATATAAGTGATATATAGCAATACTTGCAACCATTTAAATAAATAATATTGAATAGAATTATTAGTGTTGAATGGCAATAATTGAAACCCCTTAGCTGTGTGTAAAAACTGATTTATTAGTATTACATAGCAATTCTTTGAATCATTTGTTGGTGTGAAAATCAATGGCTTTGAATATAATTATTACTATTAAATAGCAATACTTGTAACCACTGCATTGTGTGCAAACAAATGATTGATATCTAATAGAATTATAAATGTTAGATAGCAATACTTGAAACCATTAAACTGTGTCCAAAATATAGCAATGCTTAGTTGTGAACAACTAAATCACTCAAACTTTTTAAAAAATGAAATTACCAACAAACTTACAAATCATCATTGTATATCCATTTAACTAGGTGCAAACAAATAACTGATGCTAATAAAACTGTTTAACTATTAAACTATATGCAAACAAACGAATGTTGAATTAAATTGTTAATATTAAATAGCAATACTTGAAAGCATTTAACTCTATGCAAACAGATAATTGATATCAAATAGAATTATTGGTGTTTGATAGGAATACTTGAAATCCTTTATATATGTATAAAAAATATTAATATCAATTAGAATCAGAAGAGTAAGAAAACTATACTTAAAACCATTTAACTGTGTGCAAGCAAATGAGATAAGTTTGATTTAAACCTATCACCAATAAACTAATTGTTTACATATCATATACATTTGATATATGTATAAACAAGATTTGTCTCTTAATAACCTACAAAGGTTGATATACTATAGAACCCAACCAAATTAAATCATGTATATCTAATATACATGTATAAACAGGATTTAATATTAAATAGGCAGCAAAAGTTAATATGCCATAAAACCTTACATAATCAAACCATATACATATATATATATATATGTATAAAGAGGATTTGGAATTGAATAACCTATAGTGGTTGATGTGCCATAAAACCAAAACAGACCAAATCATATATATTTAATATACATGTATAAACAGGATTTAACATTAAATAGCCAACAAAAGTTAATATGCCATAAAACCTTACATAATCAAACCATAAACATTTATGTATATATATATATGTATAAAGAGGATTTAGAATTAAATGACCTATAATGGTTGATGTGCCATAAAACCAAACCAGACTAAATCATATATATTTAATATATATGTATAAAGAGGATTTGGCATTAAATAACCTAGAATAGTTGATATGCCATAAAACCTAACCAACCCAAATCATATATACTTAGTAGACATGTATAAACTGGATTTGGCATTAAACAAACTGTAAAGCTTCGTATGCCATAAAACCCAACCAACCAGTTGAGCAATACATTTACAATGTTGCAAGTTGAAAAATAAAGCAACTTCCAATCCAATTTGTAAGTATTCGTTCTTTTATTCTTCTAAATTTCTGCCTTTAATCAAGCTAATACTCGATATTACAGAAATAATTCTGAAATACTCATTTGAAGCCTTGGCTTCTTCCTAATTAGAGCCTTCAATCTTTGATGCTCTATTTGCCCTTGTACAGTAGCAAACTAAATACGATATTTATTTACTAAGCTTACCAAAGTTTGGTAAAAGATCAAAAGTATCGTGTAAACAGTGATAAACTAAATTATTAACAATGGTCTTCTAGTTCAGCTCGTTTCCCATTATACCACGGAATGTGCACATTGCTAAACATAGAACTATCAACTGCTTATAATTAATGCCACGCATAAACTCCTATGGGACTTTAACATACAAAAGGATCACCTAATCCCGGCCAGAAGACCAGATTTAATAATAATTAACAAAAGAAAAAAAAAAAGAAAACTTGCAAAATAGTCGACTTTGCTGTCCCGGTTGATCAGAGAATAAAACTGAAAGAAGTGAAAAGAAGGATAAGTACCTCGACCTTGCTAGGGAATTGAAAAAACTATGGAACATGCAGGTGACAATTATACCAATTGTAATTGGTGCGTTTGGAACAGTAACTAAGATTGTTAAAGGGACTAGAGAACTTGGAAGTTGGCGGACGAGTGAAGACCATCCAAACGACAGCATTGCTGAGAACGGCCAGAATACTAAAAAGAGTCCTGGAGACTTGAGGATACTTACTGTCACTCAGACTCCAGTGAAAAACCATCGGCTAACGCTGATGTGAAAAGCTCTAATGTGTGAATAATAATAATAATAATAATAATGATAATAATAATAATAATCTTGAAATGGACTAGAGAAGAACTTAAGCAAATGGACCAAAGAACAAGAAAACTAATGACCATGCATAGGGCATTACATCCCAGAGACGACGTTGACAGACTATGTATCAAAAAAGGAGGGAAGAGGACATGCCAGCATTGAAGACAACGTAGACGCATCAATATAACGACTCGAAGACTATATAGAAAAACGTGAAGAAGAACTGATTACAGCCACCAGAAACGATAATGACAACAATATGGCCAAGTGAACGCTAATAACTAGAAAACAAAAATAAGAAGAAAAACAATTCCATTGGCGTTTTAAACGGATATAAGCAAACATCTCACACTAGAAAATATGGTTAAGAAAGAGAAACCTTAAGAGAGAAACTGAATCTCTCCAAATAGCAGAACAAAACAACGCGACAAACGCCAATCAATGGGAAGAAAAACAGCTGTATGGACATTTTAAGCGACAACCAAGGGATATCTCACACGGGAAAATTTGGACGTGGCTAAGAAAAGGAAACCTTAAGAGAGAAAATTAATCTCTTCAAATAACAGCGCAAAACAACGTCATAAAGATTAATCATATCAAAGCGAGAATAAATAAGACGCCACAAAATTGCAAATGTAGGTTATGCAGTGATAGAGACGAAACCATCAATCACATAATGAGCGAATGCAGCAAATTAGCACAGAAGGAGTATAAGAATGGATAGGCAAGATGATCCACTGGGAGTTGTGCAAGAAATTTAAATTTTACCAAAAGAACAATTGAGATAGGCACAGTCCAGCATCTGTCCCAGAGACTGACACACATAAACTCTTTCGAGAATTTGACTTACAAACGGATCACCTTATCACGGCTAGAATTTTTTTAAGAGAACTTGCAAAATTGTCGACTTTGCTGTCCCAGCTAACCACAGAGTAAAATTGAAAGAAAGGGAAAAGAAGGGGGAGTACCTGGATCTTGTTAGGGAATTGAAAAAACTATTGAACATGAAAGTGTTTGGTGCGTTTTGTACAGTTATTTAAGGATTGTTAAAGGGACTGGAGGACTTGGAGGATGGAGGACGAGTGAAGACCATCTAAACGACAGAATTATTGAGAACGGCCAGAATACTGAGAAGGGTCCAGAAGATTCGAGCAGACTTGTTTTCATTCAGACTCCAGTGAAAGACCATCAGCAGATGATTATGTAAAAAAAACCTCATAGAGTAGGTGTATTTATTATTTGAGAGGTAGAGCAGAGTTTGAATTAGTTATAACCGTTAAGCCATGTGGAAAAAGTCGTTGGGTAAACTTGGTATGAATGACAGATTATGAACTTGGGGTCAATCTGAAACCCTGACTGAGATTATTCGGTCTTGATTATGTGACAAACAGTTTTTGAATTGAAAAAGTTGTCGTTAGTTGGTTTCAAGGCGTAAACTAGCATATATTTGCGAAAATGGTAGTGCATATCGTACCGTTCGTGGAACTAAATTCCTGATGTAGTCGGGTAATACGTAAGCAGAAATAAAGAAAGCTTGCACCAAAAAGTGTTCCAGCTTAAGATGTCTCTGAGTTTATTCTTCACAGCAAAATGTTACTCTGCCGACTACGAAATGAATTGGACCAACACAACACCATGTCATCTAAATGAAGGGCTCGGGTATCCAACACTGAATGTATGAAATAAAATGGGACCGATAATTTTTTTTAATTATCCCTTTCGTTATTACTATATGTGAGTGTATGTGTTTGTGTGTAAGTGTGTGTGTTTGCACGCACATGAGTGTATGATGGTATGTGTATGTGTGTGCATGTAGGCTAGTATGTGTGTGTGTTTGTGTGTGTGCGTATATGTGTGTGTATGCGGGTATGTGTATGTGTGTGTGTGTAGGCTAGTATGTGTATGTGTGCGTATGTGCATGGGTGTGTATATGCTGCTTTGTGTATTTGTGTATGTAGGCAAGTGTGTGTGTGTGTGTGTGTGTGTGTGTGTGTGTGTGTGTGTGTGTGTGTGTGTGTAATATAATAATGATATAAGATAAAATGGGACCAATAAATTTTTGAAATTATCACATTTGTTATTTATACATGTGTGTGTATGTGTGTGTATAAGTTTGCATGCGCTTGTATGTGTGTGTGTGCGCGCGCGCGTGTGTGTGCTAGTATGTGTGTGTAGGCTGTTATGTGTGTGTGTTTATTTGTGTGTGCGTATGTGTATGTTTGTGCGTGTTTGCAGGCGCTTGTATGCGTTTGTGTGTGTGTGTTTGTGTGTGTGTGTTGGCTGGTTGGTATGTGTGTGTGTGTGTGTTTGCATGCACTTGTATGTGTTTGTGTGTATGTATGCCGGTTTGTGTGTGCGCGTGTGTGTGTATTTGTGCGTCTGTGTGTGTAGGCTGGTTTGTGCGTGTATGTGTTCGTTTATGTGGTGTATGCAAATATGTGTATGTGTGTGTTTATGTGTGTGTGTTTGTGTGTTTGTGCATGTGTGTGTGTGTGTATGTGTGTATGTGTCGGTGCGTGTGTGTGTAAAATAATAATGACAAAAAATAAAATAGGACCAATGGATTTTTTAAATGATCACTTTTTTATTACTATATATATATGTGTGTGTGTGTGTGTGTGTGTATATATGTGCTCGAACACACGTGTACGTGTTTGTGTGTGTGTAGGTGTGTGTTTAGGCTGGTATGTGTGTGTATGTGTGTGTGTATTTGTGCGTATTTGCACGCGCTTGTACGTGTTTGTGTGTGTGTTTGTGTGTATGTGGGGGGTGCTGGTATGTGTGTATGTATGTATGCGTGTTTGCACGCGCTTGTACGTGTTTTTCTGTGAGTATGTGTGTGTAGGCTGGTATGTGTGTATATGTGTGTGTTTGTGTGTGTGTATGCAAATATGTGTATGTGTGTGTTTGTGTATGAGTTTTGTGTGTGTGTGTATGTGTAGGTGTGTATATGTGTAGGCTGGTGTGTGTATGTGTGTGTGTGGGCTGGTATATGTGTGTATGTGTGTATGTATGTTTGCACGCGCTTGTACGTGTTTGTATGTCTGTATGTGTATGTGTGTATGTGTAGGCTGGTATATGTGTGTTTGTGTGTGTGTGTGTGTGTGTTTGTGTGTGTGTGCGTGTTTGTTTGCACGCGCTTGTATGTGTTTGTGTGTTTGTTTATGTGTATGTCTGTGTATGTGTAGGCTGGTATGTGTGTGTGTTTGTGTATGTTTCTCTGTGTGTTTGCACGCGCTTGTACGTGTTTGTGTGTGTGTTTATGTGTGTGTCTGTGTGCATGTTTGTGTATGAGTGTGTGTGTATGTGTATACTGGCAAGTATGCGTGTTTGAGCGTGTGTGCGTATATGAGTGTGTGTTTGCATGTGTAAAACAATAATGATATAAAATAAAATAATTGTAATAAAAGTATCAACGTAGTTTCTGAAAATTTTTCATAATCGAATAACTTGACCAATTCTCGTTCAAATAATCTAAAATTTTTAACAGCATGTGTAGAAACAATTCGAAATTCTATTTTTAATTTTTTATGCTCTTTTTTTCCTTTCAGGTGCGGAAATGCCATTCACTGGAAAATAAAAGATGTTTTAACATTATACTTAAAATTTTGAGTCATTTCTACACGGCTTTTTGATTAAAAATCATCTGCTTCTTCCTAAATAAAATCATCAATGTCCTGCATCTTATCTGTTATAATTTTATTTACTGCTAATCAGAAATAACAATCGAATACCAGTTAGAAGCCTTCACACCTTCCAAGGTAGAGTCCGGCCATCTATAAAAGTAAGCTGATTAGTTCAGAGGCTAAAATTTCATTTGATGAAATCAAATCTGTTGTTGATGTCTTTTTTTTTACCAATGGAATCTAAGCACTGCAATACCAATGGAAGAAGCATGTATACCTCAAAGGGTTCTATGTTAAAAAATAAAGCTCATTTGGTCACTTTCCAAGTCAGTATCTTGGTCAGGCTATGAACTTTTCAACCGACCCTCTCCCACGTTGAAAAAAAGTTCTTTTGGTTACTTTCCATGAGAGTATCTTTTGTGTACCGGGACATTGGCCCAGCGGTTAGAGTGTTCGCCAATGGCCCGGGATACCTGGGTTCAATCCCAGGTCGAGTCATACCAAAGACTTTAAAAATGGAACTTGATACCACCTTGCTTAACACTCAGCATTATAAGGTACGGTTCAAGGGTAAAGTGGAGCAATCCAGGGAATGGAGTAGCACCCTCCCCTACACCTTGGTGTAGTAGCTATCGAAAAGGGAGCCTTCGGGTCACCCTCGACTATGGTCGCTAACTTTACTTTTTTTTTATCTTGGTAAGCCTATGAACTTTTTAACTAACCCTCTCGCATGTTGAAAAGTAATGCTCATTTGGTCACTTTCCATGAGAGTATCTTGGTCAGCCTATGAACTTTTTAACTAACCCTCTCGCATGTTGAAAAGTAATGCTCATTTGGTCACTTTCCATGAGAGTATCTTGGTCAGCCTATGAACTTTTCAATCAACCCTCTCGCATGTTGAAAAATAAAGTTCATTTGGTCACTGTCCATGAGAGTATCTTTGTCAACCAAAGAATTTTTCAAATATCATAGGAAGCAAATGGTATTGATAACAGCTATCATCGTATAATCTATGCGATACCAAAGGCAAAAGTTAAAACAATATCTCTGCGCATAACAAAGAACTCGATGAAATAAGTCATGGAATAATTCACATGCTTTCATCATCAGATAAACTATACATCTCCCACTTTCTTTTCTATCTCTTCTCTTTCCATCCCCCCCCCCCTGACTAAACCAACCTCCGGGCTCTGTTAGACAATTAGCAAATAGCTCGGTAATCTCAGACAACAAAACCTGCTTCACGAAAATCGAGTTATCGTCACGAATGTTTGGTACACAGGTGAGATCGACTCGTCTAATTTTATTTAGCGTTCTCCCCCTTGCTACATCATTAGCGCCCTGCTCAAATATCACCTGCTGCCTTTGCCAATCGGAGTCGAAGTGTCACTCGCCCTAATTTGTAATCAGACAAGAAAATCGCAGCCTTTCTCGCTAAACAATGCACTTCTAAGAGGGAGAGCGCACGAGAGAAAGAAAGAAGACTGAAAATGAAGATCGTAGCATGTGTGATTCGAATGAAGAGATACGGTGGTGGTGGTTGGGGGGGTACAGCAGTCCCCACCCACTGGCATCGATCAAGCAATCAATCAGGGTCCTGCACTTCAGTGTTCTGATTTAACAAGATCTGATGTTTGCTTTTCTTTCATTGGTGGGAATATGGCTGTCGTGATTCGATTATACCGGAAGTAGAGTTTGACGCGAATTTTCAAGCAAAGAGAGAGGAAGATTTTTTAAAAATAAAACCAAAGAGAAACAGCAGTAGATTTAATGTCTCCCTTAGAATTCTTTTGATGGAATAAAAAAAATTCTTTTAGTGGTCTTCACGGATCTAATGGAAATCTGAGCCTTTTAAAAGATCTTTTAACCAAAGGTTGCATGTTAGAATTGCTTTTTCCTGTAATGGAATCTTCTGCAACGAAAGGGTACTTCGCCAAAGTTTTCTGTACATAGCTGGCTCATGTTTTATGTGTTTACAATAAATCTCCATTGTCAAATCTCTGTGGTATTCACAGTTCTCAGTGACCCGTCCCTCCTACCCATTCGTGTATACTGTTCTACGTCTTTAACTGCAATTATGACTGAAGACCTCAGGTGTATCTCATGCGATATTTGATATTAATCTGTTTTCTATCTTGACCTTCATGTAGATTTTCCCGGTTTTTATCAATAGGAGTTTAAATTTTTCCTTTCAATGCGCGTTTTTTACTCCAGTTTTAACGAGTGGCTTTCCACTCGTGTTTAAGTGACAGCAAGTCTCCTCAAAGTTGGTTGTTAGGTTTGCTATTTTGTTTTACGGCATAGCAACGCTTTTCAGGTCATTTAATGCCGAATCCAAATAATTTAATTTAACATAAGTACAGCTTTTTGTTTATACATAACTAAATGTAAAAACAGTTTGTAACAATCATTAAAAGAAAATGATTTTTGAAATTAAGAATACATCAACAAATGATGAAATTAGAGAAAGATCCTGAAAATGAAAAGTTCTGTCCGATTTTTGTATAGACTGTTAGAATTCTGTTCTAATATATCATTTTAATTGTAAGGTAAAGTTAGCGACCGTGGTCGAGGGTTGTCCAAGGGCTTTTCAATAGCTACTATACAGAGGTATAGGGTAAATCGCTACTCTTTTCCCAGACCGTTGATATATACCTTATAATGATGAGTGTTAAGCAAGGACGTACGATGTGCATACGATAAGTTTCCAGACTTTTTCGTATGGGCACTTTTATTGATAGTACACACATGAAACTCTAGTTCCCTTCGAAGTAATTTCCTCCGGCTGCAATGCACTTGTTGTACCATTCCAACAACTTCTGCAAGGACCCATTTAAGTCCTCTTGTGTGAGCGTGTCTATGACCTTCGTCACATCATCTTTCATCTCCTCAATTGTCCTATAAGGACAGTCTCTGAGTTTAGGGAATAAGCAAAAGTCACAGGGAGCAAAGTCTGGACTGCAGGGAGGCTGAGGAACTGTGCTGATGCCCATCTTGGTCAAATAGTATGTGACAAGGATGGAGTTGTGGACTGGTGCATTGTCCAGCTGGAAATGCCACTGACCCAATTTGAAGAGTGCTGGCCTCTTCCCAAGAAATCTCTTTCTGAACTCCTTTAAAACCTCAACATAGTAACCCTAACCCTAACCCTCTGGCCAATCAACTCTGGTGTACTGACTTCCTTACTCCTACCACACCTCTCATCATCCCTCACAGACTCTCTGCCTTCCTTGAATCTCTTATGCCACTCAGAAACTGATGCTCGATTCATGCAAGATGCTCCAAAAGCAGTCTGAAGCATTCCATACATTTCTGTGGCATTTTTTCCAAGTTTAAAACAGAATTTTATTGCATATCGTTCTTCTAAAGTATCCTCCCGTCCAGATTGCATTTTTGAAATTCACCAGTTGTGACAATCAGGTTTTAGTAGGGTGTATTCCAATAGCTGCTGTAACTGTTCATTTGAACCTAGAATCATAGAAATTAACCAGTCATCTCATAACATGTATAGCAATAAGATACTGAATTTTCAAGAGTCTACAATTTTCAATGCCCATACAAAAACGTCTGTAGACTTATTGAATACACCGCGTACATCTCATACTCTTTTTACTTGGCAATACTATGTTTTAAAACAATTTCCGTGTAATGTTCCGTGAGGTGGGCTAAAATTTTTGTCCCATACTTAAAACTCTTCAATCTCGTAGAATGGCTTGCCCAGTCGGCTGGGGCTGTAGAATTCACTGACTGCACCTCTGCAGATGGGTAAGACCCCCCCACACACACACACACCAATGAGCGTCCAAGATATGACTCTAAACAATCTGATGGCGAGGTTACAGTAATGCTGGGGCTTTGGGGAATACAAAACACCCCTTCATTGCCATTGCTCCCAAGTCCACTCTGGCCCGGCGTGGTAGCACCTGATTAGGCCCTATCTATGGGTTGAATAGAACTAAGGGTATACTTATGCTAAACAGAATTTAGAACTAGTTGACTAAATTGAAAAGCTTGAAATAGAAATGTTTTTGAAAATTAAACTCTACTTACATTTAAACTGCGTGCTTATGCTAAACTGAATTATTTGAAATAGAACTGTCTTTCGAGATTGAAACTATATTTACATTAAACTGAATTGTTTAACGTAGAACTGTTTTGACATTTAACTGTGTGTAAACAAAATCTGTACTTATATTAAACTGAATAAGCCGAACTAGAACTGCTAGACTAAACTGAATAGCTCGAAATAGAAATGTTTTTCACGATTAAACTGTACTTATATTTAAACTGCGGGCTTATGCAAAACTGAATTGTTTGAAATTAAACTGTTTTTGACATTAAAACTGTACTTACACCAAGCTGAATTGTTATGTAAAACTGTTTGAATAAACTGAATAGTTTGAAATAGAAATGTTTTTGACAATTAAACTGTGTACTCATGGTAAACTGAATTATTTTAAAAGAACTGATTATTTACATGAAAATGGATTTGGCGTTAAATACCCTATAAAAGTTGATATGCCATAAAACCCAACAAAACAACCTACCAATCGTACAATGCCGAATAATGAATCTGGAATCCTAAACAAATTAACTCGCAATGTTACATTTCGCATCTATTTGGGATACGCACTTGTCTTTCTACTTATTATACGTCAGACTTCTGACTGACCCATTTCCTTGCAGTTAAAGTGTTTGCCAAAGGCACCGGAGACCGGGGTTCAATACCAGGTCGAGTCATACCAAAGACTAAAAACATGGTACCTTGATACCTGCTTGCTTAACTCGTAGCATTATAAGGTATGGATCAATGGTAAAGAAAAGGAATCCAGGGAATTGAGTAGCGCCCTTCCCTACACCTCGGTGTCGTAGCTATTGAAAAGAGATGCTACGGGTCACCCTCGACTAAGGTCACAATCTTTACTTTATTTCTAGCCACGTGAACCCCTGTTGCACATTCCATTTCAACGCTTGTGTTTGTTGGCTAGAGATCAGTGTTCAAATCATTCTGGTCGCTATCGGCTCGTTCTTTTGATGAACACTATTTATTCAGTACTTAATAATTTATAACCATAACAAATCCACCAGTCAAAATCATAAAAGTGGACTTGAAGAAAAGTGTTTGTTTGTAAACGGAATTAAAGTAATATAATTTGCTTGGGTAGATTTATATATTCTAATTGTTTTCTTTTGGTAACTATAGAAATCTTATCTCATTACAATCTTTGAGAGACTTCTATTTTAAAGTTTTTTTTAAATCATGAACGATGTAAAACACACGATAACTGAAATGGCCAAATCTATCGGATGGCAAGTTTGTTTTTTTTCTTCTTGTGAATCAAAACTATCTGTCTATATATCTCATACAGTCATTTGATTATCAATATACTTAATATTTTCATCTCCCTTCCAACTCTCTCTCTCTCTCTCTCTCTCTCTCTCTCTCTCTCTCTCTCTCTCTCGCTCTCTCTCTCTCTCGCTCTCTCTCTCTCTCGCTCTCTCTTTCTCTCTCTCTCGCTCTCTCTCCACATGTATCTATCTATCTATCTATCTATCTATCTACAGTATTGTTTGCATTTCTCTCTCCTCTCTCACTCTCTCTCTCCCAGTCATTTGATTACCCAGTCGGCTGGGGCTGTAGAATACACCAACTGCTTCTCTACTGAGGGGTAAGAGCCCCCCACCAACGAGTGTCCTGGTATGACCATAAACAATCTCATGGTGAGATTCCAGTGATGCTGGAGCTTTAGGGAATGCGGAGCACCCCTTCATTGCCATTGCTCCCAGGTTCACTCTGTCTCGGAATGGTAGCACCTGATAGGGCCCTATCTATGGGTTAAATAGAACCAAACTGCATACTTATGCTAAAGTGAATTGTTTGAATTAGAATTGTTTGACTAAACTGAATAGCTTAAATAGAAATGTTTTGGACAACTAAACTGTACTTACATTTAAACTGAATTGCTTGAAATTGAACTGTTTTTGACATTGAAACTGAATTGAGTAAACTGAATTGTTTAATACAGGAGTGTTTCGACATTTAATTGTGTGTAAACAAAATCTGTACTGATACTTAACTGAATTAGAACTGTTTTGACAATTAAACTGTGTACCCATGCTAAACTGAATTGTTTGAAATAAAGCTATTTGCATAAAATGGATTTGGCGTTAAATAACCTACAAAGGCCATAAACCCAATCAACCAACTACCCAACAACCAACCAACCAACCAGTCATTTGAGTATCTATCGATATATCTATGTTCATTATTATTTCAATCTCTCCCCCCCACTCTCTCTCTCTCTCTCTCTCTCTCTATCTATCTATCTATTTATCTATCTATCATATTATTTTCATCCCTCTCTCAAATGGATCAAATAAAACTATTTTACCAAGAACTGTTTAACCATTTAACTGTATATAAAGAAATGAATTATGTTAGATAGCAATACTCGAAGCAATTTAACTGTGTGCAAACAAATGATTAATACTAAGTAGAATTATTAGTGTTTGATCGGAATGTTTGAAACAGTTTAACCGTGTTCGAAAATTGAATTATGGGTATTATATAGTAATACTTGGAACGATTTAACAGTGTACAAATGACTGAATACTGTTGAATAGAATTATTAGTATCTAATAGCAATACTTGAAACCTAATAACTGTGTGCAAATAAAACTATTAGTCCGATTAATATTTGAAACCCCTTGCTAGTGTACAATCAATAATCAATATCAAATAGAATTATTAGTGTTAGATAGGAATACTTGAAATCATTTAACTGTGTGAAAATAAAACTATTAGTTCGACTGATATTTGAAACCACTTGCTTGTTTAAATAAATAATTAATATCAAATAGAGTTATTAATGCTGGATAGGAATACTTGAAACCACTAAACTGTGTGCAAACAAATTAGCTTCTGACCGGGATTGAATGATCCGTTTGTATCAAAAATCCAACACAATTTTATGCATCTGATTTTCTAGGAATTATTCTGTTTTGTGCTTATATAATTTGTTAGTTTGTTGAAATTTTGATATCTTGCACAATTCCCAGTGGAACACCTTCCAACCTAGTCCCACTCCTTTTGCACTAGTTTTCTGTATTCCCTTATGATATGATGAATCGTTTTGAACCGACACGAGTTCAAATCCTGGACGAGACTGGTTGCATTTCACATAGCACTAATACCCTTCGGAAAGGTATGAATACAATTATTCTCCCTCCAGCTATGGGTAAATAGTAGGACAGACTGGGTTCTTCAGCCTTGGTGAGGCAACTAGTCTTGGAGAAGGAAAACCTGTTAAACTCCGCTTAAAAAATTGACCTTGACTCATATCCTGAGCGAGCGGAGGGGTTGGGTAAATAGGAATATGATGAACCGTTTTATCTCTTTCCTCACATGACTTACACTTGCTATTTTGTTTCGTATTATCAATTTTCACTGTTTTATAATTCGTCCTTATGGCATTGTTTGCATAATGGGTGACAAATGGTCAGTGTTAAGGCTAGACTAATTTACAATCAACGATTTTTTTCTTAACATTTTTTTTTATCTACTAGTGGTATCGAGAAATTGTTGCGGAGAATCGACTCACAGAAAATTCCGACTGCCTCTTTA
>OY757906.1:13914055-13956555 GCA_963585895.1 Sepioteuthis lessoniana
CCGACGGTAAAATTAGAAAAATGAAAATAAATAAAATAAATTAGCAAATAAAAAAACGGAAGTTAAAAAAACGAGGAATAACTCTTCACCCTCTTTCCCCCACCCATGTCCATAAGATCGAAAGAAGTCCTGTTATATTTTTCTTCGTGTTTTTGGTTTACATCAGAAACACATAAAAGGATGGAAATAAATTTATAATCCTAAAGTAACCAGTCTTTGGTTTTTTCTTCAAAGAAAGTATTGCTCTGTAATATTAATTACATTGAGCTCTCTACCAGGAAAATTTGAATGATTAGCCTTTGAGGGATATTCTTGTCCTGAACGAATTACTCCCAACTCTGGTTTAACTGGACCGAATAATACACACACACACACATACACACACACATATATATATATATATAAATATATATACATATATATATAAAGATGATTTGGCATTAAATAACCTACAATGGTTGATATGCCATAAAACACAACATAACCAAATCATATATATTTAATATATATTTATAAAGGGGATATGGCATTTAATAACCAAAAATGGTTGATATGCCATGAAACCTAACTAAACCAAATCATATATTTTTGATATATATGTATAAAGATGATTTGGTATTAAATAACCTATAATGGTTGATCCGCCCTAAAACCCAAATAACCAAATTGTAAATATTTAATATACATATATATGTGTGTGTGTGTGTGTGTTTAAAGAGGATTTGGCCATAAATAACTTACAATGGTTGATATGCCATAAAACCCAACCAAACTAAATCATATATATCTAATATGTATATATTTAAAGATGATTTAACATTAAATAACCTGCAATGGTTGATATGCCATAAAACTCAACATAACCAAATTCTATATATTTGATAAATATATATATGTGTGTGTGTTTGTGTGTGTGTGTGTGCGTGTGTGTGTGTGTGTGTGTGTGTGTTCAAAGAGGATTTGGCATAAAATAACCTACAATGGTTGATATGCCATAAAACCCAATATAACCAAACCAAACTGGTCTTTCCTCAGCAACCTACCGGTAATTCTGGGACAAAGAATAAGTAACGAGATTTCGCACTGAAAGTGAATCTTTGTAATTTGACATCAGATTAGGTAACGTCACGTCCATGAGTTGTTTTTGCGGGGGGTGGGGATAAAATTTGATGCGAAATTGTTTGTCTCTATTTTCTGCCATCAGAAAATGAGAAACACTGAAGGAAAATTTGATAAAAATGTGTGCACAACTTTGAAATTTAAATAATAAACTGATCATATCTTGACATCAAGATTAATGTCCAGACTATTCATTGCCAATTTAAACAATGATTAGGAAAACAGTCGGCATACCTCTTGAACACACCTAACACATATCTGTGAATTTAATCCATAGAAAATAGATTTGTTTGATATAGAGAGATGGAGAAAGAGAGACGAGATACAAACAGACAGACAAAAATGTATAATGACACTATATAGGCAATGTATATAAAGTTTTTACAGTTGTGACGGAAATAAAATCCGGCTTTTTAATGTCATTGTCGTAGTCCAGCTTGTTAACCAATAAGATTTAATTCAGTTGATTCTTATAAACAACAAAAAAGTATGTGTAAGTCGAACTTATTCTTAAAGATTTTCCTATTTTTCCAAATTCTTCTTACTACCTTAATTTCCAGAACAGCATATTTTAATTTCTTTTAAAAATACCATTTTTGTTTACACAGTTAAATGATCAAACAGTTCTATTTCAAGCACTTCAATTTAGCATAAGTCATTTGTTTGCGTACAGTGTAAGTGTCAAACAGTTCTTTTTGACCCAGAGGTAGGACCCTATCAAGTCTTACCGCTCCAGACCAGAGTGGACCAGAGTGGCAATGAAGGGGCACTCCATATTCCCCAAAGTTCCAGGACAGGAACCTCAATATGTTTAATGTCATATCAAGGACACTCGTTGGAAGTGTCCGACCCTTCTGTAGAGATGCAGTCAGTGTATTCTACAGACCCAGCTGACAGGTCTATCAAAGTCTTCCTTCTTCTAGGCTAGATAACCCAGTCTGTCCTATCATTTACTTATAGTTGAGTTGAAGAATAAATCGATTCTTGGCTTTCACAGTGGTATTACCATGAAGTGAAACGCAAGCAGCTTTGTTACTCGAGACGCTGATTCTATTTCCCATAAGGATAACCCTTGCAATAAATGCACTTGATATATACATATATATATAATGGAAGGATTTTACCTACTTGTTAAAGGGTCTAAGGGTTCTTTTATACTTAAGGTTAGAGAATCGCGTTCAGTGGATATTTATATTTACATTGTTTTGTGAATATTTATTTGGTTTTGTAGTATATCAAATCTGATTGGTTTTTTTAAGTCTCATCCTGTTACACACACACACACACACACACACACATATATATATATATATATATATAATGATTTGTAAGCAAATGGATTGTATGTAACATTATTTGTTTACTTACAGTTAAATGGTTTCAAATATTACTATCTAACACTAATAATCCAATTTGATATTTATCAATTGTTTGCTCACAATGAAATTGCTTCTAGATTTGCTCTTTCAAACTAATAATTATTTTCAATATTAATCATTTGTTTGTACACAGTTAAATGGTTTAAAGTATTGCTATTTACCATTAGTAATTCTCTTTATCAAGTATCCCTACCTAATAGAAATAATCTGTACACAGTTGTATGGTTTCAAAAAACTTATAATAACAATCCTTAGTAAATAATTAAACAGTTCTATTCGACCCACTGATCGAACCCAAATAGGTGCTAGTATTCCGGGTCTAAATGAACCTGGGAGTAATGGCAATGAAGAGGTACTCAACAATTCTTAAAGCTGCAGCACTGGAGCCTCACCCTCTGATATAGTTCTGTGTTATACTCAGGATATTCATCCAAGTGACCTCTTATCCTCTGCTTAAGTGCAAAGTTGCAGGCGATATATTCTACTGCGCCATCCCATTGTGCTGCAAGTTGATCGTTAGGTTATTTTGTTTAATGTCGGTTATTTAATACTAAATCTTGGTTTATATATATATATATATATATATAATTCATGGAATTCATGGAATTTATATGGACCCCCACACATGGCCGTGCAAAAGCAGGACGACCAGCACGAACATACATTCAACAACTATGTGAGGATACGGGACGTTGTCCAGAAGACCTGCCTGAGGCAATGAACGATAGGGAAAAGTGGCGAGAGAGGGTCAGGGATATCCGTGCTCCCAGCACGACATGATGATGATGATGATATATCTAATATATGTTTGTTTATTATCATTATTATATATTAGCTCTATCCTAGATATTGAGCAATCTCCATATTATATTGCACATGGTTCGACACAAACCCACAAAGTGATTTAGTGACACCCAACACTGTTATATATATATATATATATATATATATATATATAATTTTTAAGCAATTATTTAGTAGGTAAATATTTTGATTTTAAACGATTTGGTAGAGTGCGAGACAAAGGTTAGTTGATGAATTTTGCTTCACGGGCATGTGCTTTGTAGATGGCCTCATTTTGTAGACGAGTCAGATCTTTTTATATGTTTACTAGATTGTGGTTTTACAATTATGTTGTATAATGGTTAAAGCGCTGCACTATGGAAACGTAGGATGCAAGTTTGAACTCCAGTCGTGCTATTACGTTCACTTTCAGATAAATACCCTTGGGAAAGGTATGAACCCCCTTATCCTCCCATCTATGGGTTGAATAGTACCACTACTGTCCTGAAAGGATGGATTTGTCATTAAATAAACAGAGAAGGTTGATATGCCATTAGATAACTGACAAACAAACAATTTTGTTATCAGTTTCAAATGCCATACTTTCAACACAATAGAATCTATTTAGGGTGTTGCAGGAGGTGCCAGTGGTGTAATAGTTATCGTCGTTAGAAATGGACACGGCGACACGAGTTCAAATCCTGGACGAGACTGATTGCATTTCACATAGCACTAATACGAAAGGTATGAATCCTATTATTCTCCCTCCAGCAATGGGTAAATAGTACGGCAGCCTTGGTGAGGCAACTAGTCTAGGAGAAGGAAAACTCTTAATTCAAACCTGTTAAACTCCGCTTAAAATTGGCCTTGTGTCATATCCTGCCCGTGCGGAGGGGTTGGTAAATATGTATTTTGAGTGTTGGAGTTATATTGATTTTTTTTTTTTTGTCTAATCTTGTCTATTTTTTATGATTTTATTCTCGATGTTGAAGGGTTTCTGGACTGAGATGAAGTGGGAGTTGATATTTCCAGTCGTTTTTGTTCAGTAGTTTGTAGGGTTAGATTGATTTTGGATTAGTGTGAAGGTTTGAGTTTGACAGGGGCAGTTAGAACGTGATTTTAGTTTTTAATTTCTTTGCTTTCATGTTTGTTTTTGAATTTGGGATATTGGTTTTTTCCAGAGTTATCTATTTTGGGAATTGGTAGGTAGATCGATTATCTGTGTGATTTTCCCTTCACAGATTTTGTTTTAGCTGTAGATTTAAAGTTTTCTGCAGATATTTTTGGCAGTAATATAGGTGTTTATGGTGGGTAATTTTTGTTTAATTTGACAGATTTTAGCTTAGCGTATTTTCATAGCTGTTCTTGAAAATTTGGCCAATCGTTTGGTCATAGTTACATTAGTTTTTCGATGAGAGCGCTGAATTTACTGAACTGGTTGTTGTTGCTGCTGATTGGAACTGCCATCTAATCTCCACTGGCGTGGGTGTTATCTTTCACATAAGCTTCTTCTATTTTTCTTGCTACTAGAATGTAACATTCTTTCTATACTTAACCTCCATAATCTCTCTCTCTCTCTCTCTCTCTCTCTCTCTCTCTCTCTCTCTCTTCCCCCAGTATATACTGGTATATACTGATAGTTCTTTAAAATGCGGGATGTTTCTCTTGATAGAGCATTTTGTTTCGTTGGGATCATCTTCCTCCATGTGGTCTGGGTCTTTTTAGTCAGAGCTTTCACATGATGAACGTCCTCATTGGTTGGTTGGTTGGTTGGTTGGTTGGTTTGGTTTTAGGGCATATCAACCATTGTAGGTTATTCAACGCCAAATCCTCTTGATACATGTATATTAAATATATATGATTTGGTTCGGTTTGTTTTTATGGCATTTAAACCATTATAGGTTATCTAATGCCAAATCTTGGGCTGTGGGCTGTAGAATACACCAACTGCTTCTCTGCAGAGGGGTACGATACCCCACCAACGAGTGTCCTGTATATGACACTAAACAATTTCATGGTGAGATTCCAGTGATGCTGGAGCTTTGGGAAATGCAGAGTACCCTTCATTGCCATTGTTCCCAGGTCCACTCTGGTCCGGAATGGTAGCACCTGATAGGGCCCTATCTGTGGATTAAATAGAATTAACTGCATACTCATGCCAAACTGAATAATTTGATTAAGAACTAGTTGACTAATGTGAATAGCTTGAAATAGAAATGTTTTTGACAGACTGTACTTACATTTAAACTGCGTACTTATGCTAAACTGAACAGCTAGAAATTGAACTGTTTTTGACATTGAAACTGTACTTACACTAAACTGAATTGTTTAATATAGAAGTATTTTGACATTTAACTGTGTAAAGAAAACCTGTCCTTATACTAAACTGAATTATTTGAATTAGAACTGTCTGAACAAACTGAATAGCTTGAAATAGAAATGTTTTTGACAATTATACTGTGTACTCATGCTAAACTGAATTGTTTGAAATAGAACTGATTATTTACTGCAAAAATGGATTTGGCATTAAAATCAAAGGTAGATATGCCATAAAACCCAACCAAGCAACCAACTAATTCCAGATCCTCTTTATATATATATATATATATGTGTGTGTGTGTGTGTGTGTGCGTGTGTGTGTGTGTGATTTGGTTGGGTCAGATTTTATGGCATATCAACTATTGCAGGTTATTCAAACATTTCAATTTAGCATAAGTCATTTGTTTGCTCTCAGTTTAAATGGTAAAACAGTTCTATTTGACCTATAGATAGGACCCTATCTGGTCCTACCACTCCAGGCCAAAGTGGACCTGAGAGCGATGGCAATAAAGCGGTAATCTGCATTCACCGAAGCGCCAGCATTTCTGGATCATCAGATTGTTTAGAGTTATATCAGGATACTCATTGGTGGAGGGTCTTACCTTTCTGCACTGATGCAGTCGGTGTATTCTACAGCCCCAGTCAACTTTGCTAGGATGTCCTCAGCTGCTTTCCTTGTGGTGTCTGTATTTTTATATTTCAAGCACTTTTAGGTTGCGGGGATATATTCTTGTATCTTTTCGAGGTAGTGTCTAATTTCCATTTCTTTGGGAATCATAGATATATCAATATATATGCCTCAGTTTGTATTTTTTCTCTACCTCTTCCAATGGTTATCCTTTTATAGTTCGGGATCCCTTACTTTTAAGAAGGTGTTTGGTTTTCCTCTGGTGTATATAAGGATGACTCCCTATTCCTGATAACTCCCTTTGAGGTGTTAAGTTTTTTATGTGGGTAAAATTTGCACTTAAAGTTGATGGATATTTTTATTTTTATCAAGTTTTCAGCATTTTCCTTGTTATCTATCTCTATTAGAAGATTCCCGCTTCTATTTTTTTTTTTTTTTTTCCTTTTTCTGGTTTGCATTGCTGAATTTTTTTTTTTTTCATTCAAGAGAATAGACCGCTCGGCTAAAAGAGCTTTTTTCTAGTGATTTGATTACAATAGATTTTATTAATTCTATTATTATTTCATCAGATGTATCGGATTTAGAGAGGTTTGATTCCTTTTTTTTGTTAGTATTTGCCATGGGTTTGCCATGGGTTTTTTTTTGCTTGTTTTAGAATACACAACCAATTACCAAATGCAACTTCTATTGGGAATTTACCAAGTAGGGTACTTATTCACTTTGGTTGAGAGAGGAATGCATCATCTATCAAATGAGAGATTTCAAGCCCTAGCTAATTTCGGAATTTCAATACACAAAACTTAATGCCTTAAACTGTGGTCAAAGTATAGTTTCTCTCGAACAAGTTCACTCTCACTCACAACCTTCAATCACCTTTTAGATAAAAGCGTTTGCCGTTAGAGTAATTTCTAAAATATGATCGAGTCTTAATCATATAATGGATCGGGTTTGAAATAGCCAGACCATTGATCAGATCGAGCCTCTCCGACCGCCCGTCTAACCTAAGTAAGGGCTGAAGTCGAGTATAAGAACTGCAGTCGAGTACTGTAGGTCACCTGACAACGTAACACCCAATTTGTGGACTGCTCAGCCACCAAGATCCCTAGCTAACAGGGAGCCTCATTAGGTGTGGTCTTACCCAACTTAAGAAGTGCTGTCGGCCTATATACCAGCCTTTGCCGACAGAGCGGACCAAGTCGTAATTACATCGTCTAAATCTCTTAAATGAAACTTTGTCAGTTATTATAATTTTTAATTGACCAATTAATTTTAACGACATACCAAGAAGTTCAGGGATTGCATATATAGTACGTTTATATTTATATTTCTTGTGTATTTTTTTTCCTTTGATATTAAGTATTCCTATCTAATGCAAATAACAAATGATCCATTTGACCTACGGATAGGATGCTAACATGTACTCCCTCATGGAGTGAACCTGGGAGTAATGGCCATGAAGGGATAATCTACTCTCCCTAGAACTCCAGAACTAAAGCCTCATTATCTGTTTAAGAACTAAAGCCTCATTATCTGTTTAAGATCATACTGCCATAACTTTTTTGAAGTGGGGTCGTATCCCTCCGCAAGCGATACAGTCAATGTATTCTAAGCCCCGCCGGCAGGGGAACTAATTTTTGACGAGTATTTCTTTCATCTTATTTCCCTTGCTTTCACTTCTAGTATTAATATTCTGAAGTCGTCTTCCCTTCTTAGATGAAGGATTATCAGTTTTTATAAACTAGATTAAGTACTTGTCCAATCTGGATAATATATCTATACTTAAAACATAGACTCAGCGAAACTAATAGGCAAATATTAAAAATTCTTTCGACTATTTTTTTTTTGTTTTTTGTTGATTAATTTGTTTTTTAATTTTGTTTATTTTAGAATCTTCGATGTCAATTAAAAATTCACACTGAATGCTTACTCATGATAATTGTTTATATGACAGAAAAATATGCCAATTATATTTTCATATGATATTTCTATTTAATTATCTATATCTCCTGTAGAACTACTTGTAAACCCAATTAGTAGTGTTTCATTAAATTTAATAATTAATTCAGTAAGTGGGATAATTCATTACTTTTTTTTTTCGAAGTTTGTACATTTAAATTCTGCAGGATTATTTATGACTTGCAGTAACATTGATTCCCGCTCTTTCGATGCCTTTACCAAAGGAACAGAATCTTTTTACATTCGAATTATCCACTTTGTTCAATACCAATTCCATAAATCTCAGGTGTATGCATTTACCGAATTTTCTGCCGCAGGATAGTTATGACACAAGGTCAATTTTTTGGTGAAGTAGAGCTGGATTTTCTTTTCATAGACTGGTTGCCTAAGCAAGACTAAAGTGCCCAATCTGCGCAGCCATTTATCCATAGCTGGGGAGGTACATATGAAATCATGCTTTTCCTAAAAGTTTTAGACAATGTAATTACGACTTGGTCCGCTCTGTCGGCAAAGGTTATAGAGTAAGCCGACAGTGCTCCTAGAGTAGGATAAGACCACCCCCAATGAGGCTAGCTGTTTGCTGGGGATCTCGGTGACTGAGCGGTCCACAAATTGGGCGCTACGTTATCTGGTAACCTGAAACAGTGGAATTCAGCTCTTATATAGGTTAGATGGGCGATCAGAGAAGCTCGATCCGACCAATGATCCGGCTATTTCAAACCTTAGCACTTATTTGAATAAGACTTGATTATATTTTAGAAATTACTCTAACGGCAAACAAACACCAAACCCTTTTGTCTTAAAGGTGTTTGAAGGCAGTGAGTAAGAGTGAACTGGGTCGAGAGAAACAATACATTGACCACAGTTTAAGGCAACAGACTCATTCAGAACTTGAAATTCGCTCGGCTAATCCACTGCTTTACAACGATAGCAGTTACATACCGTGCGTTTCAAATAGTTACCCAATACAAGGTCAATTTTTAACTATTAAGACAGAGGGTTCATTCTTAAGCGAAGTTCAAAAGGTTTGAACTCAGAGGTTTCCTTCTCCTAGAACGGTTGCCATACCAAAGTTTAAGTGCCCAATCTTTTACCCCTAGATAGAGTGGGGGGTTGGATTCATACCTTATATTTACATATATATATTCCATCCCGTCATCTTGATTTCTCAATCTGCAACATTTTCTGCGTCGAAAATCGTAAAGATTCGCGCTTCTTTATATATATATATATATATATATATATATATATATATATATATATATATATATATATATATATATATATAAGAACGCACGCGCGTGTGTGTGTGTGAAGATAGCGTAGATATAGAGTCACCGATTCTTGGTAACTGTCAGTTTCACAAGAAAGGGATCACTGGACCAAGTGCTTCCCACGAGTTGTGTATCCCTTTAAATATTGTTGCATGAAAGGCTAATGGGAAGAGTGATCTAGTTTGTAGGGCATTCGAATTAGGATGTTTTAGTCTATACAGTGTGGTTATTCATCGGGTCATATAAAAAAAATTGAAATTTGTCAATTTATTGATTCTGTTAGTATTTAATATATTATTCGTTTATTTATTTATCGATTTATTTATTCTTGTTTGTTTATTCATTTATTTTTATTCGTCAATTTAATTTTTTTACTTGTCTTTTTAGTCGTTAGTTTTCATACCTGCATTTTGGCATGAACTCTGATTTGTCTCTAAGCTATCTTAACTTAGATATATGTACTCTATCAGGAGGTGCACGTGGTGTAATGGTTATCGTCGTAGGAAATGGACACAGCGACACGAGTTCAAATCCTCGACGAGGCTGATTGCATTTCACATAGCCCTAATACCCTTGGGAAAGGTATGAATCAAATTATTCTCCCTCCAGCTATGGATAAATTGTAGGACAGAGTAGGTTCTTCAGCCTTGGTGAAGCAACTAGCCTACGAATTCAAACCTGTTAAACTCCGTTTAAAAATTGATCTTGTGTCATATCCTGCCCGAGCGGTGGGGTTGGTAAATATGCACTCTATCACCGATCTTAAACACTTATATCCATTTAACACATACTATATATCATCATCATCATGTCGTGCTGGTAGCACGGATATCCCTGACCCTCTCTCGCCACTTTTCCCTATCGTTCATCGCCTCCGGCAGGTCTTCTGGACTACATCCCGTATCCTCACATAGTTGCTGAATGTATGTTCGTGCTGGTCGTCCTGTCTTTGCTCGGCCATGTGTGGGGGTCCATAAGAGTACATCACTGATGAGTTCGTCCCTGCTTCTCCAGCAGTGTCCTGCATGTCTTGTTCGTCTAACTTGAATAGTTTTCGTGATAGGAGGCAGGTGGCCGTACAGTTGGTGTCTTGTGGGGTGTCGCCGCCAGGAATGCTGCGAGCAATCTTGAACAATACTATATACATATATATATATAATGACAGGGAGATTTCGCTCCTTTTTTTCTATAGAGGATAGCAGCAAACTAATTTAGAAGAACCACTAACGTGAACAGCTTTATCAGTTGCTGAACTTTTTGGCTCTTGTGGCAAACTAAACTACCCTCCGAAAATGATTTGGTAGATTGATCAATATACACTTCTATATATTATGTTTTAAATATACAAAAAGTTTTTTTTTCTGCTTTAAGTGCCGGTGTCATCGTCAGATACCAGTGAGATTATATGCAATAATTACAAAGACTCAGGGAAAAAATCATCAGATATAGGTTCATCGAAATAAAAAAAAAAAAAAAAACGCTTTCCAATCACCATGTCAATTATAAGCGGATAATGAAGTCTCAAAAACACCTCAAAGATCTTTTATCTGGACACTATAAATTCGACGCCAATATCCGATCCGGCCATTTTCAGAGACTAATCGGAAAAAGACTCTTGCCGCCATAGCTCAAGCAAACATTTTATAGGACGTGAGATTAGTGTTTATTTTTGACTAGACATTGAGCAGTATCCTTGCTAAGGTCGATCGAAGTGGACGAGATTGAAGCGGGGGGTATTGGTCTCACAATAGGAAGGAACAGTAAGTAGAGGGTTTCAGGAAGAGAGAGGGTCATTCAACTGACATGCGCGAGCGCTTCCCGCCAAATTTGATAACAAGGAAGTCTCAACGTCACATTTCGAGATGCTGAGACGTCAGCGAATGTCGGGCTCGGAGCGAATTTCATTAAGTTCCATCAATACTGCAGAGCAATGAGCTTCTTATGAATTAAGCAATGACAAGGAAGGGTTTCGCTTACATATCTCAATTATTAGATATGCTGGAACTACGGTTCAAGTACAGTTTCTATACATAAAAGTGAGTCATATGCAAAACTTGAAAATTACCATTTTATAAATGTTAAGTACAAATAATTTCTAGAAATATCTGAGCCTTCTTTATAAATATCTTACATGTAAATTTAAAAGATTTCGTTAGGTTCTGAGTGATTTCTTTAATGATGATGATTTAAATTAGGGAAATCTAAAAGTAGTAAATTTAGCGAGGGGGACCAGAAGGCTCCCTTTTCAATAGCTAATACACCTAAGTATAGCGGAGGGTGCCACTCCTTTCCCTAGATTGATCCACTTTACCCTCGACACGTACCTTATATTGCTGAGTGTTAAGCAAAGAGGTATCAAATACCATTTTTAAAGTCTTTGGTATGATGCGACCTGGTATTGAACTCAGGTCTCCAGACCACTGGTGAACAATCTACCTACTAGGCCAATGAGCCGCTTTGGCCAAATGAGTAGTGTTCGCCAATGGTCTGGAAGAGCAGGGTTCAATCCCAGGTTGAGTCATACAAAAAACTCATAAAATGGTACTTGATGCCGCCTTGCTTAACACTCAGCATTATAAGGTAAGTATCAAGGGTATAGTGGAGCAATTCAGGGAAAGGCGTAGCGCCCTCCCCTACACTACGCCTTCGGGTCACCCTCGACTAAAGTTGCCAACAGGGAAATCTAAATGAACTTTTATTTTCAAATTGTTTTGGTTTCATCTATTTACCTTTATCGATAGATTAATTTTAACGGTATTTCGATTTTATACCGTCGGATTCGGATTCACTGTAAATTTATATCTTATATCTGTGTCATTATTTTAATAGCTTCGTATGGACACAATTATGTGATATCAAGTGTTCATAATTTTTATAGTGATATACGCCATGACGACACTGCATGGACTCTCCCCGACACTTGAAATAGTGACTGACTCGATAAATAAGGCAAGCGAGTCGATTCAGTTACCGGTATCCGTTACTGTTTGTATTTTCGTAAATATAGTAAGTAAAGTTAGTGACCTTAGTCGGGTCAGTATGACTTTATAATGGTAATGATAATGGTTCTTTCGAAATCCTTTTCTACATGGTCCTATAGAATGCGAATGACCTTTAAACAGATCTAATTGACCCATAAATAGGACCTTAACAGATAGTTCCGCTCAGAGTGGACCTGGGAGTAATGGCAACGTAGGAGTACAACAAACTTCCTAAATTTCCAGAACTAGCGCCTCATTATCTGATGCAGTTTATTATCATGCCCAAAGCACTTCTTGGGAGGAGGTCATCCCCATCTTGCAGGAGATACAGTCAACGTACAGGATGGAGAAGCAAAACATGGAATAACATTAAAACGGTTTTTAGTCTGATATGTAGAATTTTTTTAAAAAACGCGAAAAATTTGAATTTTCATGATTAGGTTTTTTATTCAAGCAGGTTTTTTTTTAAAATTCTGCCAAATATATGAGAGCAAGAAAAGAAATGACAAAAATCTATGATTTGCCGAACGCCGAAACCAAGCCAAAGTTTCTTTGTCAACTGTATACAAAGCAAAGAATTTTTTTTCCAGAAAAAGAGTTTTGTAAAGAAAAGGGAAAGTGAAGGATTGAACAAAAACAAAAAGAAAGTTTTTTAACTGCTCTTGCTCCGGCGATTAAGAAGGACCCCCCACAACATCAATAAGAAAGCACATATAATGATTTGAAAGTCGACAAGAAATCTGTGAGGACTGCAATTAAACAAGATTTAAGCCCAGATCTTAACCCCCTTGATTACGCTATATGGGGCGATTTAAGAAAACAAAACAGATGCCACTTCCCATTCAAATATTGCTCAGCTGAAGAGCTTAAGACTGTTATTGAGGAAAAATGGAATATAATGTCTGAATAATTTATTTTGAAGGCATGCAAATCATTTTAAAGGCGTGTTGACACAATAATTGAAAAAAAATGGTGGCCGTATTGAGTAAATTTACTGTTTTGTGTTTATCTTCTTATTTTGTTGTTAATTTTTTAAAATTTGATTTAATCTTGTTTTATAATAGAGTCGTTTATTCTTATACTAGAATATTCCTAATTTTGCTTCCGACTGGGTACTTTCTTTTGATTTGATTTGGTCTATTTTTTTTTTACATATATACTTGACTCCATACATACTTATTTCATCAAGGTTATTTTTGCGTTTTTGCCATTCCAACCACGACGTAGTTGACAAAGACTCTGTGCATATTCCAAACTTCCTGACTTATATTCTGTCACAAACCGAAAGAATATTATAAAAATTGAATATTATGACTATATTACCGGGCCATTGATAGAGTAGGTAGAGTATTCCCTAACTATCATTTAATAAAATATATATCCATATATAGAGAGAGATATATAGATAGATATCAGTTTATTCCTATCTATCTATCTCAATTACTTCATATATATATATTGTCATCCACAGACAGATCTGTTTCGTTCTATCAGAACTCATCAGTGAGGCTAGATATATTAGCTTCCCGTAGCTGTGATCGAAACCCGGTTGACTCAAACGCCAATCCAAGCTTCTAACCCTTCAGCCACGAGGAGGTAATAGCATCGAAGTAAATTTTAAACGGTTATGAATCACAATAACTATTGTTTACATACATCCGTATATTTATATTGTTTACATACATCCATATATATATATATATATATATATATATATATATATATATATATATATATATATAGGGGTATGAAAAAATAATGGAAACACATAAGATCTTAGCATCGTAATTTTGAAACTCCTATAAAACTGTCAAACGTTTGTTATTTCTATGTTTTTTTTTAATTTATTATTGATTTATCGTCTAATTTTACTAAAATTGTTACTTTTTTACAGACATCATTGGAGGAAATTTTAAAAAATTCATTAAAGTGGCTGATTTATCCTACTTTAAAAAGGGTCAAATTGTTGATGCTCGTATGGCAGGCGCTAGTGTAAGAAAAAAACGTTGAATGATTTGGTTTAGCAAAAAGTACTGTCTCAAAAGTAATGACAGTATTTGAGAAAGAAGGAAAACCCTCCTCACTGAAGCAAAACTCTGGAAGAAAACAAAAGCTGTCTGATAGGAACCGTCGGACTCTTACGCGGGTTGTTAGGAATGATCACAAGAATACAACTCCAAAAATTATACCAGAACTTAATGACCATCTGGAGAACCCAGTTTCCTCAAAAACTGTAAGAAGGCTCAAAGCCGGATTTCACGGGAGGGCTGCAATCAGAAAATCATATTAAAATAAATTTGTTTAAAATTTCTCGGTGTTTCCATAATTTTATCCAACCCCTATATATATATATATATATATATATATATATATATATATATATATATATATATATATATATACAGCCTTGGCCAAAATTCTAGAGCACCAATGAAAAATCGAAATTATGATTCAAACTTGTATATTTAAAGATTAAGAATAGTGGAGTAAACATTAATAACAACAATCAATATTTGATATGTCCTCCGTTTGCCTTGATAACAGCTTTTATTCATTTTTGCATATTTTTGACTAAGTTGTTGCAGGTGGTAGGATTTATTTTCTGCCACTCTTCATGAAGTTTGGTCTCTAATTCTTTTTTTGATGAACATTTGTGCATTCTCACTCTTTTCCCGAAATGGGACCACAAAGTTTCAATGGGATTTAGGTCTGGGGATTGAGGGAGCCACGTCATCACTGTAATCCCTTTTTTCTCAAACCAACGTATTGAAACTTTTGACGTATGGCATGGAGCATTGTCTTGTTGGAAGATTACATCACTTGGAATGTTATTATTAAATATTTTAGTCAAAGAGGATCGGTAAACCAGGTCCAGTATGTGAGTATAAATTGTGGAATTCATGTTGCACTCACATGTGTACAACATTCCAGTGCCTGAAGAAGCCATGCACCCCCAAACCATTACGATTCCTCCTCCAAATTTTACAGTTGGAACCACACAATCAGGATGAAATGCCTCTCCTTCCCTACGGCGAACATAAACCGCTCCAGGGATGCCAAAAATCTGATGAAAAACAAAAGAATTTGTCAGTTTTTGAATAAATGTTATGGATGTGTATTCACATAAAAATTTCAGTTATTACATCCAAAGTTTAGGAAATAGAAGCTGTTAACTTACCTCAAAGTTACTTTCGTCAGACCAAACAATTTTGCCCCAATCATCAGGTGTCCAATTTTCATGTTTTTTTTTTTTTGCAAATTCCAGTCGTTTTTTCTTGTTGGCCCGAGATAAATACGGCTTTTTCCTGGCTTTGCATCCTTTTAATCCCACTTCTAATAACCTTCTTCTCACTGTTCGAGCTGATACGTGTTTGTTTGCACCCTCCCTACGTTCAGCAGCAAGTTCTGAAGACCTTTTCCTCCGATCTGCAAGGGATGCTCTTTTCAAAGATCTGTCTTCTCTGGTGGGTGAAGACTTTTTACAGCCTTATCCTTTTCTGTTTTTGAAAGACTTTGTTTCCTTGTACCTTTTAATCGTTGTTTGAACCCCCCTTCCTTGTACATTCCATTTCCTGGCAATTTCTACCTGAGAATATCCTTCACCAGATAAAGCAACAATTTGGGCCTTTTAATCTCTGAAAGCTACTTCTTTGGAGGCATTTTCAATTAAATATACTATTATAGCACTGGTAGGAATCAAATATTACCACGAAAATTACGAAACAACCTTTAGTATGACAATAAATCATTTTGAGGATTGGAACGAATTTAGTATGAAACTCAGCTAAAGCGCTTGAGAGAGATTTTAAAGCAAAAAAATACTACAATCTACTTTTAAATATTTTACATTTGCTCTCAATTGTTCACTGTACGATTCTTAACCTTTAAATACGTAGGTTTAAAGTATTATCTCAAATTTTTATAGGTGCTCCATAATTTTGGCGATCACTGTATATATATATATATATATATATATATATATATATATATATATATATATATATTATAACAGTGTTGGTTGTCACTAAATCAGTTTGTGCGGTATATATATCATCATCATCATCATCGCGCTGGTAGCACGGATATCCCTGACCCTCTCTCGCCACTCCTCCCTATCGTTCATCGCCCTAGGTAGGTCTTCGGGACAACAGCCTGTATCCTCGCGATATATATATATATATATATATATATATATATATATATATATATATATATATATATATCGCATTTGGTTCGCCACAAAGCCACAAAGTGAAATTCTTACAACCAACACTATGACAATATATATATATATATATATATATATATATATATATATATATATATATATATAAAACATGCTATTCCTGTCAATTTCAGTCTCTTCCTACCTACCTATCTATCTATCCATTTCAGAAGGCTCGTATCTATCTATCGATCTATTTATCTATCTATCTATCTATCTATCTATATATATATATATATATATATATATATATATATATATATATATATATATATATATATATTACAGTCAATTCCTACCTCTATGTTACTCGAAGTCTTATTCTCTCGAAAACTGATTTCGGTTTGTATGTTTTTTCAGCTTTAACACCCTTTCCTTCTTCTTCTTCTTCTTCTTCTTCTTCTTCTTCTTCTTCTTCTTCTTCTTCTTCTTCTTCTTCTCTCGCTCACTTTCTATCTCTCTCTCTCTCTCTCTTTTCTCTTTATTTATTTATTGCTTTTCCATTTTCTGCTCTTCTCGCTAGTTCATTATTTCTTTTTTCTTTTTCACTATTATTCTACCCGAACATATCTCTTTTTCTCTCTTCACCACTCCATCTATTCCCTTCAAATTCTCTCCCCCCCCCAATCTCCATCTATCTATCTATCTATCTATCTATTTATTTTCTTTCTTTTCTTTTTCCTATTTCTTCTCATCCTCTTTTTCATTTTTTCCCAGTGTTTTTGACTAACTCTTTTTTTTCTTTTTTCTTATTTTCCTACACTTTCCTCTGTCTTTTTCTCAATTTTATTTTTTGCCTTTTTTTATTCGCCACATTTTATGATCTCTTTTTCTATCTCTCTCCATCTCTGTGTGTGTCTCTCTCACATGCTCACAAATATATGCAAGCACACCCACCTGCGCGCACACACACACATACAACCAAGCACATTGTACTCTCTCTCTCTCTCTCACTCTATGTGTGTGTGTGTGTGTGTGAGTGTGCTTTGCGTTTCCAGGAACGACGAGCTTTTCTGTTGATAAAAGTGTTAATGATATGAAATTGTAGGCGGTAGTGAGAGTGCAGGCGTGGGCAGAGGCGGGGTGGAGATCGTATCTGCAGTTGGAAAACGGTTCCATTTCGACTGTGAATCCCAGAGGAAAGGGGGCATGGAATTGGAATTGGTTTATTCGGACACGTGTAACTCGATTTCTTTCGAGCTTCTCACTGCCATCTGACTTGAGCTGACATTCGAGTAAACAGAACTCAATCTCCCCCCAACACCCCATGAAACCGGCACGCAGCGCACACACACACGCACTCAATATATATATATATATATATTCCAAAAAGAAATCGAACTTTTAACAAAAATTGTTGCTTTAATTAACGTTAATAAAACTACTATTCTACAAAGATTGCTTTGGCATTAAATAAAAAAAAATAAAGAAATCATTAATGACCTGTGACACCTTCAAAATAGACCCCTAAGATGTTGTTTTTGGGGGGAGGGTTATTCAGTTCTCGAATAACTGATTGGTTGATTTTAAAGGCATATCAAAACGACTAGGGTTATGCCTAGAGATTAGGGAATTGTGAACATTGAATGTCTTTATTTGTATTGTAGTTGTTTAAGATGTTTTTTTACACACATTAAGTATCCTTATCTGATACATTGACAAGCAAAGGCAGGACGACCAGTTCGAACTTATATACAACAGCTCTGTGCCGATACAGGATATAGCCTTGAAGACCTCCCAGGAGCAATGGATAATAGATACGGGTGGCGAGAGAGGATCAGAGAGATCCGTGCTGGCAGCACGACATCAGGATGATGATGATGACAATGGTTTAAAGTACCTCTATCTAATACAGACAATTTACACACCATATAATGGTTTCAAGTATTCCTATCTAATGCTATTAAAAATATGATTTCAAACAATTGTTTCTGTCAAATGATAGCCACTTGTTTTCACCCAGTTATAAGTTTTGATTCCTTTATTCATTAGCTTTAACGGCAGTTCAAACATCTGGGGTTATTTTGTGCACAGAAGTTGGGGAATTGCGTACATTGTACGATTATATTCCTAAGTGTAGTTGTTTCGAAATAGGTTTTTGCACATGGTCATCGAGTATTCCTATCTAATACAAATAATTTTCTAACACATGTAACATTACTGTAACAATTTGAATATTACGATTGAAAAATAATTGGCGACTTATGTTGTTCAGATACGAAGAGTTTGTATTCAGACTGGTATAATTTCATCGCAGTCTGACACAAACATGGGGAGAGAGGAAGACCTTGTAAGGGTTTATCAACGTATCTCCTTTGCAGCCACACCACCTCGTCTCTCACCGATTTGCACCAACTTCAAACTCAACTTCTTTCTTTGGATTTCAAAACTCGCTTACCTCGATTTTCAAATCATTTTGTTTTGTTTTGTTTTACGGCATATCAACCTCATCAGTTATTTAATGCCGAATCAAGTTAAGGAAAATAAGTCTTAAAAGAAATTCAAAGGAGATGTCTTAGGAATTAATGATAAACTTCAGATAATTTGGTTGGTTGTTTGGGTTTAATGGCATATCAACCCTTGTTGGTCATTCAACGCCAAATCATGTCAATATATATACATACATATTCAACCAAAGATTTCAAAACGAATATTAAGGTAGGTAGAATTTTCTATGAGCAGGATTTCATTTGTTTATACAAGATTAACCAGTTTTAAGTTGTCATATTTTTTGGTACAACTCTGTCTCTCTCAAGAACGACAGAATTTAGATAATTAGTTGGTTATTTGGGTTTTTTTTATTAGGGGTTTATTTATAGGGGATCATGATAAAAAAAATCTGTGAAACATGTATGGGAAGAGATCAGTTTGTTAGAATATATCTAGTAAAGAAAAGGTTTATAGAAGTAATTTGGTCTTATTGCAAATTTCTTTGGATTTTTGTATATAACTTCACTGATTTTAGAAATGATATCACATTATTTATTTCCGTGTTTTGGAACAGTTCCTTCATATTGTTTGCACTATAGAAGGTTTTTCTTATATGGGTTAGGTCGGTACATTCGATGAGAATGTGCTTCACTGTGTATTTGGTCGGACATGCATAACACATTGGTTGTTATTTTCCTTCGAGTAAATAAGAGTGTATTAACCTTGTATGGCCTATTCGGAGTCTGGACAATGTAACCTCCTCTTTTCAGTTTTTTTAAAGCTTCCATTACCCCAGTATGGGTAATTTTCAAATTATATCATTTTTTATATTTTCTCTGATTTACTTATTGCATCGTACTTTCTAGAATCATCACATGTGTTACAAACACTTATTTCCCCACGCCGGCACTCAAGCATTTATTTGTTTATTATCCATATCATGTATTTACCACAAGCGTTATTCTGACGTGAGGTGTTAAACCTGGTCGCCCACTGTGCATGCGCTTGACCTTTCCGAGGATCTACACTTACATTTAAAGTCCCTAGTAAACTAACAATTTTTCTAAACAAATAAAATAATTAATGTAATTATTTAATCACCCTAATTATTTTACACTGATCTATGTTTTTTGACTCATAGATCGAACCCATTTTGAAATATTTACAATTTTCTCTCTTTGGGCAAAAAAAAGAAGAATTTTTTTAAATATATATATATATATATAATGTACTGTTGGTGGAGCATATGCATTAGTCTGAAATATTTTGTCTGATCAAAGTGTGTCTGTTTGGTTTCATACATATATATATATATATATATATATATGTATGTGTGTGTGTGTACGCATGTTTGATGAAATGATAAAGACACATTTTGTCTATATAATTTTATTTGCATCCTTTCAAGTTTCCTGATAAATGTTTTGGTTTATACACACACGTATATATATACAGCTCTCTCTTGTGAGAGAATCTGTTTTAATGTATTTTTATTAGATTTGAAGGGGAGTGTGTTTCAAATTAGCCGTGACTTGAGCGGCTTGTTTTTTTTTGTTTGTTTGTTTGTTTGGATTCTTTCACAGTTATTTTCAAGGGGCGGCCCTTCAAATCAGTAGCGACTTGTTGTCGAGTTTATTTGTTTGCATATGAGTATATGGTTGTTAATTTTTTATTCTTTCTATGTTTGGTGATTAAGTTTCATATTAAATCCAAATGGCACATATGTTGTTTTTTTTTTATTGCTTTTTATCCATTTGTATTCTTTTTTCCTCTTTCAGACATTGGTTTTCTCTTTCTATCTTTTTCAGTTCTTTCTATGACTATGAATTTTGTATCTTCGTTAAAGTCATGACCATTTATATTGTCTGACAAATAATAGATTGTTCTGACCCATAGATTGGATCCTACGAAAGTAAAATAACCATTCTGATTTTACAACATATTGTTTTAAGCGCCTCTGGTAGTGTAATGGTTAACAAGCTAGACTAACAAGCCTTCACAAGTGAGTTCGAGGCACATTGGGTGCCCCTTTCATACGGCCATGTGCCACATCTAAGCAAAAAGCTTAGTAAATTACAACATATTGTTTTTGGCAGTGTGTGTGTTTCGGTAAATAGATAATTTGATTCGTGGTAAATTTAGTGGAATTTACGGCTCATTGGCCTAGTGGTTAGAGTGTTCTCCAATGGTCCGGGCGACCTGGCTTCAATCCCGGGGTGCGTCTCACCAAAGACTTTTAAAAATGGTACTTGATACGTCCTTGCTTAAAACTCAGCAATATAAGGTACATATCAAGGGTAAAGTGGAGCAATTCAAGGAAAGGAGTAGCGCTCTCCTCTACATCTCGGTGTAGTAGCTATTAAAAAGGGAGCCTCCTGGTCGTCCTCGACTACGGTTGCCAACTTTACTAACGGTGCCTTTCCTAGGGATTGCTTTATTGCTTAAAAAGTTTTTGCTACCACTGATTTCTCAGCGGTTATTTGATGAACGATAGGTCAGTATCGCTGTTTCTTGAAAAGTGCCTTTTAAGTTGGGTTTTAATCACAAACTGTAGCAATGTTCCTTGATTATATGAGCTGTGGTACATTGATAATGACAGAAACCGGGAATACTTATTCGCACAGCTTTGCATCATCCAATGCATATCAGAAAGTTGCTTCGGCCAGGAAAGTGGTCACCCAGTTTGCGTTATGGTCCGGTTGAACATTGCTTAACTATCAAAGTGATTGGACTGTCGGCAAGAAATACAGTTATTGCTTATGTTTATTTACGTAGGAATTGTCGATAAGTGAAGATTTATCTATTTAACTAAACTGCTCACTCATTTTTGCAACACACACACGCACATACACACACACACACATATAAATATATATGGGGGGGCGCGCGTGTGTGTGTGTGGTATCATCCCTTTTTTCCATACGCAATGGACTCTTCCAATAAGGATAGAATATTTTACTGTAATCTACTCAGGGAGTAGGTAACAAGAGCTACACTGGCGAAATTGTATTGCTTGTTTTCGGGTGGGCGAGCTGCATCATAGACACTTTTGTTACCCTTGTATAGCACTGGACCCTGCTGTCTTGTTTAAGCTATAATCAGGCATTCATGCCTGGACCCAAATTTGGGTCCAAGTCCAGCTAAGCTCATTAGGCCCACATTGCACTAAGTGGGCCGATAACCAGCATAGACCAGCAGGGCTCAAGCCTCGGCTCGTACCCGACCTTACACTTCCCTAAATCCCCACTATAATTGACCTTTGGGGTCATTGACCCTGTGTCAAGTCCTGTCTGTTGGGAGGCAGAGACAAATAAATAAACATTGTATTACTTGATTTACTTGAATACATAACCTTTATTCTTCTCTCTTAATATGCATTTGTCTTACTTATTTCATGCCCTTTTCCAAGGACATAACTATATATATATATATATATATATATATATATACGAGGTGCATACGATAAGTTTCCAGCCTTTTTTCGTATGGGCATTTAAAATTGTTGTAGACTCTTGAAAATTCACTATGTTATTTCAATACATCTTATGAGATGACTGGCCAATTTTTATGATTTCAGGTTCAAAGGAACAGCTACAGTAGGAATTGGAATACACTCTGCTAAAGCCTGATTGTCACAGCTGGTGAATTTCAAAAATGCAATCTGGACGTGAGGACACTTTAGAAGAACGATATGCAATAAAATTCTGTTTAAAACTTGGAAAAAAACGCCACAGAAAACTATGGAATGCTTTAGACTGTTTTGGAGCATCTTGCATGAATTGAGCATTAGTTTTTGAGTGGCATAAGAGATTCAGGGAAGACAGGGAGTCTGTGAGGGATTATGAGAGGTGTGGGAGGAGTAAGGAAGTCAATACACCAGAGGTGATTGGCCAAAGGGTTAGGATTAGGGTTACTATGTTGAGGTTTTAAGGGAATTCAGCAAGAGATTCCGAGGGAAGAGGCCAGCAGTCTTCAAATCGGGTCAGTGGCATTTCTACCAGGCCAATGCACCAGTCCACAACTCCATCCTTGTCACAGACTATTTGACCAAGATGGGCATCAACACGGTTCTTTAGCCTCCCAATAGTCCAGACCTTGCTCCCTGTGACTTTTGGTTATTCCCCAAGCTCAGAGGCTGTCGTTATGAGACAATCGAGGAGATGAAAGAGGCTGTGACGAAAGTCGTTGACACGCTCACATTAGAGGACTTCCATGGGGCCTTGAAGAAGTTGTTGGAACGGTACAACAAGTGCATTGCAGCCGGAGGAGATCTCTTCGAAGAGGACTAGAGTTTTATGTGTGTACGATCAATAAAAGTGCCCATACGAAAAAATGTCTGGAAACTTATTTAATGATCCTCGTATATAACATTAAAATAACTGTAAATACGTTACTCCAACCGACAATAATCTAAAAGAAACAATGTTTTAAAAAGGCTTGTTCTATGCCAAAAATTATGAAACTGGTTAAGAAGCCGATGTTACAGGTGGATTACGCTCACACACACACACAAACACACACACTATCTATCTATCTCCCTCTCTCTCTCCCTCCCTCTCTCTCTCTCTCTCTCTCTCTCTCTCTCTCTCTCTTGTACATATATATACGAAGAGAGACAGACAGACAGACTGACACAGACAGACTGAGTGGGAGAGAGAGTGACAGAAAGTTTAATGTTACATTCACAACGCGGTGAACAAACAAGTCTGCACAGGTTAGATAAGAAAGAAAGAAAGAAAGAAAGAAAGAAATGAAAAAGAAAGAAAGAGAGAGAGAGAGAGAGAAAGAAAGAAAAGTAGAGAAAGAAGGAGAAAGAGAAAGAGGGGAAGAGAGATTTCTTAGTAACAGGAACATAGATCAAGTTAATTCCATCAGAAAAAAACAAACTTGTTTCCATTTTTTTACCAGAGTTAATGAAGGCCTGACTTTGTGATGTTTGCTATTTTGTGCATTTCGTCTTGGATAGACGAGACAAGTGCAATAAAATAAAAATTACTGAAATGCAGATTTTGAGTGAATATAATAAATGAACTTGAAGCAGGCGGATAAGATATGCAAATCAAGAAAACAGATGAAAACTTCAGAAAAAGAAATGATGAAACGAAAATATTAGAAAAACTAAAGCAAGAAGATATGTAAATAAAGAGGGATATTTTAAAAGAAAGAAAGAAAGAAAGAAAGAAAAAAAGAAAGAATATTGGTTAAGAAAGAAAGAGTGAAAGAAAGAAGATTAGTTAAGAAAGAAAGAAAGAAAGAAAGAAAGAAAGAATGCCAATAGAGAGAAAGAGAGGAAGAAGATTTCAAGAAAAAACATATTTAGATTAAGAAAGAAAGAAAAGAAGAGAGAGAGAAAAAAAAGAAATAAACGTGAAATTAAAAAGAGAGGGAGAGACTGCAAAAGCAAGAAGAAAATAAATCATATTTAGGCAGAATAGACACTAAGAAATTATAGTAACACACACACACACACACACACACACACACACACACACACACACACACACACACACACATAGAACACGTGCATGCATCAAAACACACATATACAAACACCCACACATATACATATATACACCCAAGCATAAACGCTAGACTGATCTCAGAGCCACAACTATTTGCAGATAGTTAAAATCACGAGATCTTTCTCTAAAGAGACGACTGTTTATTTAACCAAAAAACTTTTGTTGACATGTAGAATATAATCTATCAGTAGCAAAACTTATTTTTAGTTCTTCAGAACTGCATGACAATCGAGCATATTGAAGAATAATCCAAAATAAATCAGTCAAAAATACAATTTTTACCAACAAACAATTGAAGTCATTAACGGTTTTCGGACTATTGTCTTCATCTTTATTGTTTAAATCCACAACGTTTCGGCCGATATGTTCACCGGCCTTCTTCATGTGTTTTGTCGAACTCAGGAACCTACACGGAACTTCGATCTACGTCCTTTATTGAATCCACGGGTCGCCTGTTCTGATTCCGTTAGCCATAGCCGCGTACTAGTGCTAAGTATTCCTGTATTGTTACTCACCTGCAGTCAGGATTGAACCTTCAACCTCCATAAGATTGTCTCCTAAGAAGCTTAGGGAACCAATGCCTATAACGGTTATTCTATGTGTCAAGATTCGTCTCAGAAATTTAGACAACTAAAAAATTGAAGGTAAGAGATTTTTTTAAATGCATAATATTCGTTAATATCAGATACTTTCATCTTCTTTATTGATTGATTGATTGATTGATTGATTTTAAAAGCATGTCAACCAGCCTGGGGTTATTCTATGTCAAGAGGTTAAGGAATTGCGTACATTGTACGTTTATATTGTACCGTGTAATTTCTTGAGATTTTGGCAGACGGTTATATGATATCAAGTATTCCTATCTAATACAAATAATTTTCAGATAGTACAAACGGACCAATAAATGGGCCTTAATAGGTACAACGATTTCTATAGACGCTGGAATAATGGCAATATAAGGTGACTTTAAACTTCGAAGAGCTCCACAACTATATTTAGATGGAGTTTAGTGGCATACCCAGGATACCCCTTTTTGAGAGGGGTGCACCTCTCCCCGGGGTGTCGTCAACGTCCAAATAAATAAACTATCATTAAATAGAAATCGTCGTAAACGAGTTCGAACACTAATCCCGCTATTACGTTCATTTTCAGATTAATGCCCTTGAGAAAGGCATGAACCCTCTTATCTCCTAAGCTATAGGTAATATAGTACCACTACTATTTTTTTAAGTTTTATTTTGGCATTAGATAAGCCACAAAGGTTGGTATGCCATTAAACAAAGAAACCTAACCTTTTTGTTTTTTTTGGGTTTTATCATTTTTCTTTCATTTTTTTCCTCATATTTCTTTCTTTCTTTCTTTCTTTCTTTCTATTTTTCTTTCTTTCTATCTTTCTTTCTTTTTAAGTACTGCTTTAATAGAAATCCACCGTGAAGGCCAATCATTTATCAACCAATCAGCTGCTCATGTTACGCAGGTGCACGTAATTCTGATCCAATCAGTGAACAGTCGACGTAAGGAGGGGCACAGATGTTCCTAATTTTCAACCAATCAATGATTATCCAGAATAGACCTATTGCCGACACACATTTCTGCGTTTGTATTTGCTTGCTCAAACGAATGATCGCAAAAACCTCTTTTCTTTTAGAATTTGAAATCCGAAATGGTTCTGCATACTTAGTTGGAGGCATTCATAGATTTGTTAAAAATATCAGCTAAGAACAGACATGACCTTTTAATCTACAGGGTCAAGGAGTTCGAATTTGTTGCAGAAAATTGTCAGATAATCTTCAAAGGTGACCCGTAGATCGGTAGAAATTGAATATCAAAAAAGTATAATTTACAAATCAGTTTTTAAAAATCTGTTTTACTAACAAGAACGGAAATTTTGTTCCGAAAGCATGAACCTAATCTCCGTAGATTCTATGTTAGTTCTAGTGGTTTATTATTTATTCATTATACAAATTTATATAGACATTTTTTAGTTTATGAAATAAACAGCAAGATATGATTATTCATTACATTTTGAATTCGGTATATTGAGGAAAATCAATGAGGTAAGGATAAAGATGAATAATGTCTTTGAATATTCGATTAACTGATTTTAACGACATGTCAACGCCTCTAGGGTTATATTAGATTTAAAGTTTTGAAGGTTGCGTTCATTGTACATATTTACATTGTTGTGTTGTCTCTTGAGGGTTTTTTTTTTTTTTGCACACAATCAGATGGTATCAAGTATTCCTATGTAATACAAATAATTTGCTTATAGTTGTATGGTTTCAAGTGTTCCTTTCTAATACTAATAATTATATTGTTTCAAATTATTATTTCGATTTAATAATAATTTGTTTTTACACAGTTGTAACATTAATACTAAGTAAAACATTTCTAAAGTAAGTTGGCGGCCATAGTCGAGGTTGACCCGAAGGCTCCTTTTTCGATAGCTACTACACCAAGGTAGAGGGAAGGACGCTACTCTTTTCTCACGATTTCACCACTTTACCCTTGATCCGTATCTTATAATGCTGAGTATTAAACAAGGAGGCATCAAGTACCATTTTTAAAGTCTTTGGTGAGACTCGACATCGGATTGAACCCATATCTCCCGGGCCATTGGCGAACTCTCTAACCATTATGCCAATGTCCGGTTTATAGCCTCTAGTAATATTTATTAATATAAATAATTTGGATGCTATTAAATAGTTTCATAAATTTTTCGATAACATCAATAACTCCATAAAAGGTATTTGTTTGCACACAGTTAGATGGGTTTACCGTGTATCTGTGGTGTAATGGTTATAATCGTAGAAAATGGACACGGCGACACGAGTTCAAGTCCTGGACGAGGATTATTGCGTTTCAAATAGCACTAATAGCCTTGGAAAAGGTATGAATCCAATTATTTCAACTATACGTAAATAGGAGGGCATTCCGGGTTATGTAACTTTGCTTAAGCAAGCAGTCTTGGAGAAGGAAAACTTTGAATTCAAACCCGTTAAACTCTGGTTTAAAATTAACCTTGTGTCATAACCTACCCGTGTGGAGGGGTTGATAAATATATGGTTTTACTAATCTTAATAATTTTAAAACATCTATTTGCAGCAGGACACATAGCATAACGGTTATAGGCGTTGGTTTCCTACGCTTCTAAGGGGACAATCATCTGGAGGTCGCAGGTTCAAACTTGACTGCAGGCGAGTAACAATACAGGAATACTTAACACTTGTACCTGGTTATGGCTAACGGAATCAGAACAGGCGACCCCCGTGGGTTCAATAAAAGACGTAGTTCGAAGTTCCGTGAAGGACAAAAACCTGCAGAAGGCCAGAGGAAATATCGACCGAAACGTTGTGGAAATAACAATAAAGATGAAAACCCTTAATGATAAAAATGATCTAGCTTTGTCTCAGAAATTTAGAAAACTAATATCTATTTGATACATGGAACTGACCCTAAAAGATACAATCACTCTGGGTCGAAGTGAACCTGGGAGTAATGGTAATAAAAGTGTACTTCACAGAGCTGCAAAACAAGAGCCTCAATGTCAGATGCAGTTTATTGTCATACAGTCACCACCAACATAGTATGAGGTCAGTGTATTCTGAGCCCCGCTAATAGGTACGTTACTTGTTAGATCCCCACTGAGGATCGAACTAATCATCCTTGCAAATTACTCTACGAAACTATAGTAGCAGCATACACATAGAAACACATATAACTACAATTATTATATTTTTGGTGGGGTCGTTTGTTTTTATGGCATATCAACCCTTGATGGTTATTCAATACCAAATCCTGCTTATATATATATATATATATATATATATATATATATATATATATATATAAGTAAAAAGTTAGCAAACTTAGTCGACACAAAGGCTCCCTTTTCATCAGCTACTACAACGAGGTGTAGGTGAGGGCGCTACTCCTTTCCCTGGATTGCTCCACTTTACCCTTGATACGTACATTATATTGCTGAGTGTTAAGCAAGGACGTATCAAGTACCATTTTTAAAAGTCTTTGGTATGATGCGACCTAGAATTGAACCTCGGTCTCCCGGACAATTGGAGAACACGCTACCCACTAGGCCAATGAGCCGGTTATATATACATTCATATATATATTCATATTCATATATATTAATATATATGTATTCGTGGTGCATTCAATATGCTTCCATACTTTTTTTGTTCAGGCATTTAAAATTGTCTTGAAAATTCAGTATGTTATTGCTATACATCTTATGAGATTACAGACCAATTTTTATGATTTCAGCTTCAAATGAACAGCTACAGCAGCAATTGGAATACACTCTATTAAAGCCTGATTAACACAGCTGGTGAATTTCAAAAATGCAATCGGGACGTGAGGACACATTAGAAGAACGATATGCAATAAAATTCTGTTTAAAACTTGGAAAAAATGCCACAGTAAACTATGGAATGCTTCAGACTGCTTTTCGACCATCTTGCATGAATCGAGCATCAGTTTCTGAGTGGCATAAGAGATTCAAGGAAGACAGGGAGTCTCTGAGGGATGATGAGAGGTATGTGAAGAGTAAGGAAATCAATACACCACAGTTGATTGGCTACAGGGTTAGGGTAAGGGTTACTATGTTGAGGTTGTAAGGGAGTTCAGGAAGAGATTCCTAGGGAAGAGGCCAGCAGTCTTCAAATCGGGTCAGTGGCATTTCTACCAGGACAATGCACCAGTTCACAACTCCATCCTTGTCACAGACTATTTGACCAAGGTGGGTATCAAGACAGTTCCTCAGCCTCCCTATAGTCCAGACATTGCTCCTTATGACTTTTGCTTATTCCCTAAGCTCAGAGGCTGTCGTTATGAGACAATTGAGGCGATGAAAGAGGCTGTGACGAAGGTCATTGACACGCTCAAACAAGAGGACTAGAGTTTCATGTGTGTACTATCAATAAAAATGCCCATAGGAAAAAAATCAGGAAACTTATTTAATGATCCTCGTACATGAATTTAAGTCAGTAGTTTGACCGAGTTGTTAGGGCTCATTTGTTTGCACACAGTTAAATAGTTTCAAGTATTTCTATCAAACACTAATAATTTTATTTGACAGTGCTCTTTTGTTTGCACACAGTTAATGATATTAACATATTGTTTTCTCACAGTTAAATGGTTTTAAGTATTACTGATACTTATAATTCTATTTGATATCTATCATTTGAATAATTTTTATTTTTAAACGAGCCAGAGTTCAATTTTACACCGTTATATGGTTTCAAGTATTGTTATTCAATTCCAATAATTTTATATTGATATAAATCATTTGTTTAAATACAGTTAAATAGCTCTGAGCATGGCTAATTAACACTGGTAATTCTATTTATCAAATATCCCTACTTAATCCAAATAACTTGTATACAGCTGTATACAAATACGCACTACCACTACCAAACATGTACTACCACTCAGGATCTGAGTGGACATGGGAGTAATGGTAATGAAGCGAACTTCACATTCCCCAAACTCAAAAACCAGATGAAATTTTATGTTATTTTCAGGACATGCAATTATCATAATAATTACATGTACATAGATACATCCATTAGATACGAATTGGAAAAGACATTTATTTTAGGCATCAAATACTTATTTTTCAACATATCTTCTTCTTTGTCTTGATAAAGTGATGAATATTCATCACAGATATTATCAGTCGAAATTTTCCAATCAAGATTTATCTAAAATCCAATCAAGCTTACTGTTATATTTGTGGTGTAATGGTTACAGTCGAAGGAAATGGACACAGCGACACGAGTTCAAATCCTGGAGCAGGCTATTAATATTCCATATAGCGCACACGATCTTGGAAAAGATATGAATCTCGCTTCATCAGTTGGTAAATAGTAGGACAGACTAGAAGCATTAACCTGTGAATAGCAAGCGATTTAGGAGAAGGAAAACCCTGAAAATGAACCTGCAAAAACCCCGCTTAAAAATTGACCTTGAGCCGTATCCTGTTCATGTGAAGGGGTTGAGTAAATCTATATAATTTTCATAGAAAATCTGTGCGTTTATAAATTATTTGTATCAAACTTTATCGATTATAATTAATACAAATTTCTGTGTGTGTTTCTACACCTATGATAACATCCAAACGTCTAATATTGTGCTAAATCGATCTTTCTCATGATCAATGTGTAATACGCATTATATGTATTATCAAATGGCGTTGATCACAGTCATAGAATATGTAATTTCTATAATAATTTTAAAAGGCAAACTTTAATAAATGTTTTGTGTCATTTATTCGTAATTCTTTTTCTTATTGGACAGGTTATAATATTTTTCACATCGCTGGTCACAGAGCGCTTTAATTCCATTGTTGACCTCGCCCTTCTTCCTAATATTGTCCCAAATCGCTTGACGATTTCATGAAATTGTAATTCTATTGCTTTATTCAAGCACACACACACACACACACACATATATATATATATATATATATATAGGTGCATGTTCAACTCTTATAAGAAAGTCAAAAAGATATTTCAGTTTTATTAAGTTTTAATGATGGTTCTATTATTTAATGGCATATCTTTCTGGGTTATTAAATGCCAAAGCTATCGTTGCTGACCTTCTACAAGGATGGCTTCAGCAATAAATAGGATTTATACGATTCATCTCATAACAGGATGATAATGGAGTCCATGCCTTTCTCAAGGGTATTAGTTTGAAAGTGAACGTGGTAGCTCGACTGGAGTTCGAATATGCTTTCTTTGATGTTGCAATCCAACACCTCAGCCATTACGCGACGAATGAAAGGATGAAACTTGCTACGTATATTAATGTTTAGTCTTTTTCGTTGCTTTTAAAAAATAAGTTGCTTATACAAATGTTTGTGCGCATGTATTTACCCAACCTCTCTGCACAACCAGAATGCAACCCTAGGTCAATTTTTAAGTGGTGTTTAACAGGTTTGAATTCAGAGTTTTCCTTCTCCAAGACTGGTTGCCTTAAAAAAAGTTAAAGAGCATAGTATGTCCTTCTGTTTACCCATATCTGGAGGGAAAACATTTGGATTCATCCATTTCCCAAGAAAATTGACCCTCTGTAAAAAGCTTCGTTCGAGATTTGAACCCGGGTCACTGTGTTCATTTCTTACGATGATAGCTGTTACACCACGAGCGCCTCTCCCACACACAGACCTATGCGGGCAAACAGACACGAATTTATGAAGATATCTCTCTGTGAAATTTAGAATAAAACCAAAAACACAAATACTCCATCACATCCACGCACAAATACTAGACGTTTCAGAAAAAATATTTCGTGATTCAGTAACTGGACAAAATTCTTGTTTATATGTCCTTGAATTTTTACAGCGTGTGTCAAAACAACTAATATTTTGTTTATTTTTCCTTTCTTTCTTTCTTCACAGGTATAGAAATTCCGTTCACTGGAAAAGATAATACGTTTAAACATTAAAGAAAACTCTGAAACACACTGTACGTGGTGCATTCAATAAGTTTCCATACTTTTTGTACAGGCATTTAAAATTATCGTAGACTCTTGAAAATTTGCTAGACATCTTATGAGATGACTGACCAATTTTTATGATTTCAGCTTCAAATGAACAGCTACAGCAGCAATTGGAATACACCCTACTAAAGCCTGATTGTCATAGCTGGTGAATTTCAAAAATGCAATCTGGACGTGAAGATTCTTTAGAAGAAGGATATACAATAAAATTCTGTTTAAACTTGGAAAAAATGCCACAGAAACGTATGGAATTCTTCAGACTGCTTTTGGAGCATCTTGCATGAACCGAGCATCAGTTTTTGAGCGGCATAAGAGATTCAAGGAAGGCACGGAGTCTGTGAGGGATGATAAGAAGTGTGAGACGAGAAAGGAAATCAATACACCACAGTTGATTGGCCAAAGGGTTAGGGTTAGGGTTACTATGTTGAGGTTGTAAGGGAGTTCAGGAATAGATTCCTAGGGAAGAGGCCAACAGTCTTCAAATCGGGTGAGTGGCATTTCCAGCAGGACAATGTACCAGTCCACAACTCCATCCTTGTCACAGACTATTTGGCCAAGATGGGCATCAAGACATTTCGTCACCCTCCCAATAGTCCAGACGTTGGTCCCTGTGACTTTTGGTTATTCCCCAAGCTCAGAGGCTGTCGTTATGAGACAATTGAGGTGATGAAAGAGGCAGTGACGAAGGTCATTGACACGCTCACACAAGAGGACTTCCATGGGGCCGTGAAGAAGTTGTTGGAACGGTACAACAAGTACATTGCAAACGGAGGAGATTACTTCGAAGGGGACTAGAATTTCATGTGTGTACTATCAATAAAAGTGCCCATACGAAAAAATGTCTGGAAACTTATTTAATGATCCTCGGACATCTCAAATAAATAAAAAGTCTTCATTTTTGTATAGCATCACTCAACTTCATTTGAGGGTGAGTATTTGTGTACCAAAATCAGAGTCGTTTTTTTTTGGGGGGGGACTTTTTGCAAATTGAAAGCCAATCTTAGAAAATAGAGTCGCATTGAAGCACGTGTACCACAGCTAGTATAGATATAGGAAAATATTACAGGAATTACATCAATGTGAATGTGTGTGTATCTATGTATCTAGGTAAACTTTTTTTCACTCTCTGTTAATGATCTTAATCTTGCATGTCAGCCACCTAAACAGTCCATAAACCTTAGTCAACAAAATCGATCCGAGAAAGTCGAGTTGTTTTTTTAATCCTACAATTCTTCCCGACATAGAAAAAAAGTAACCAAAATAGCTTACTGCATTTTTTTGTTAGGGGTTCTTCTTCTTCTGTTTCTTCTTCTTCTTCTTCTTCTTCTTCTTCTTCTTCTTCTTCTTCTTCTTCTTCTTCAAGTAAGTTATGGTTACGTATCGCCCCCCTCCAGGATTCACAATTCCATTTGGCAGGGAGATCAAGAGATTCGACTTCCTGCCCAAAGACATTCCAGGATCTTCTTTGAAATATTTCTAAAATGTCGAAGAATTTGATGCATGATGCTGCTAGTTGTAGAGGTTTACTTTGGAAATATACCAAAATCTTTAATATAGATTCCTTCTCCTCCTCCTCCTCCTCCTCCCCATCTTATTCTTTTTCTTCTTCTTTTAAGAACTCATACATTTTCATTTGTTCTCTGAACAATCACTCATTATTATTATTATTATTATTATTTTACGCTTTTGAGTTTTTCACACCAGCGCGACCTAATGGTTTATTATTGGATTTTGAGTGACAGCAAGTCTTCTCAAATCTCCAGGACTCTTCTCAGTATTCTGACCGACCTCAACAATGCTGTTGTTTTTATGCTCTCCACTCCACTCCACACCACTTATTTCCAAGTCCTCCAATTCCGGGACAAATCCTTTGGTTGACTGTACTGAGCGCATCAATAACAATTGATATCACCGTCACTTTCACATTCCACTGGGTTTTTTTTCGATTCCTTAGCAAGATTGAGGTATTTATCTTTCTTCTTGCTTTCTTTTAACTTTACTCTGTGGTCAGCCAGAAGGGTGAAGTCCACAATTCGGCAAGTTCTCTTCTTCGTTTTTTTTTTTTTTTTTTTCTGATTATCATTGGTCTGGTCGTCCGGCCGAGATTAAGTGATCCGTTTGTATGTCAAAGTCCCACAGGAGTTTGTGCGTCTCATTCTCCAGCACAGATGCTGGGTTGTGCATATACCACTTGTTTTTTGGTCAACTTTAAACTTCTTGCATAATTCCCAGTAGATCACCTTGCCCACCCAGTCGTCTCTAGTCTTATACTCTTTCTGTGCTAATTTGCTGCATTCGCTTATGTGATTGATCGTTTCTTCTCTACCACCACATAACCTGTATTTGCTATTTTGTTGCGGTTTATCTCTTCTTTCTTTGATATCATTGGTCTTTATGATGTTTTGTGCTACTATTTGAAGAGATTCAGTTTCTCTCTCAAAGTTCCCTTTTTTAGCCATGTCCAAGTTTTCTCGTGTGAGATGTCCCCTGGTTGTCCATACTGTTGTTTTTCTTCCCATTTTTGATTTTTAGTTGTTGTTGTTCTGTTAGTCCTCGTATTGTCATTATTGCTTTTGGTGGCTGTCATCAGTATTCCACCGCTCTCTTTCATGTAGTCTTCCAGTCGTTGTATCGATGCATCAAAGCCATTTTTAATGCTGGTAGGTCCTCTTTCTCCTTTTCTTGACGCGTATAGTTTCGCAACATCATCTCTGGAATGTAAGGGCTTATGCATGGTCATGAATTTTCTTGTTCTCTTGTCCATTTGTTTAGGTTCTTCTCTGGTCCACTTCAAGAATAGTCCCAAGTATCTTTCGATGGGAGCAGCCCAGTTATCTACCCTTTTTATCAGGTTCCTGCTATATTGTTTGGTTTTCAAATAGCTTTCTTGTTTTCCTGAAATACTATTTTTTTTAAATTTTTTTTTGATTTGGTTGTTCGATTTCTTCCGTCAAGTGTCGTTTCTCTCTTTTCATCGCTAGCATGGCACATTTTTTTATGCCAAATTCCATTTCTGTGTCATAACTATATATTCCCACTCTCTGTATTTGGGTTTCCAGTTCTTTTTCGTTTCTTGCAAAGAGTTTGATGTCGTCCATGTATATTAGGTGATTTATCTTTTCTTGTGATTTACAAAGTTTGTATTCGGCTGTGCATTTCCTGAGTTTGTAGGTGAGTGACATCATCGCTATTTCAAATTGTAGTGGTGATAGTGCATCTCCCTGGAATATAACTCACTGCAACTTTGCCTCAGCTAAACCTTTTCCTCTTCCTCTCAATTCCAGCCACCAGATTTCCATGGTTTTCTCGATAAAGTTTATGAGTTCGTCTGATATCTTGTACATTTTGAGACAGTTTATTATCTAGCTTTGCGGGACTGTATCATATGCTTTTTTTTGACAATCCTCGCCATAGCTAGATTTTTTGTTATGCCTTCCTCTCGTCTAGGTTGTGTTGATCAATGTACAGTAGCTCTTCTGTGCGTCTGGTCCAATTGCGGTATCCTTTCTGTTCATCGAGGAACAGTCCACGGCTTATTATCGGGTAGAAAATCTCCTCCCTTATTTGTGCCGTTAGTATTTTCCACATCAATGGCAGACACGTTATGAACCTGTCGTTATTTTGGTGCGGTTCCTTTGATGGGTTCTTTCAGGATCAATGTGGTTTGTCCTTTGGTCATCCATTCAGGTACGTTGGCTTCTTCTAGGCATCTATTCATTTCGACAGCTTGTCAATTATAGATGGAAGTGACTTTTTGAACCAAAATCCATGTATGTCATCGTGCCTCGGAATTTTCCAATTTGGTATTTTTCTTTAGTGTTGATCTCAGTGAATCGATATATATTTTCGCCTTCGGTCCCACTTCCAGTCATAACTCTTTTCCCATGTTGCTTATCCATTCTGCTCTTCTGTTCTCTTGGTTGTCATATTTTGCTCCAAAATTATTTTGTTTCTTTGTCACCAGTTTTGGTATATCTTCGTGCTTTTCCCCCTACTTGCTATTCGAATATTTTTTCGTTATTTTAGAATGTCCTGTTTTGTCAATATTTTTTTTAGTCTTCCTTCTTTCGCCAGTACCTTCTAGTTTATTTCCTTGAGTTGTACTTTCTGTTTTACTTATGTTGCTTTTTTCCCTTTTCTCCCAACAAACTCCAATGTTTTTACTTTGTTTTTTCATTTTTGCTTGTTGTAGATTTCTTATCTGCGTTCCAGTTGAATTTCCCAACCATGTTTTGAGTTTCTGTTCGTGTCTTCTTTGGAAACCCCGATTTTTTCACAGACTAATTTTGTTCTTGAATAAATTCGATCGCTTAATTCCGAAATGTTTTTCGTTGAGATATATGTTAATTCCTTTATTTTTTTCAGTTTCTGCCGAGACCGTTTTTTAGTACAGAGTGGAACGATAAAATTGTCGCCCTAGAAAAGACGACATGATTCCATTTCCGTTTAATGAAAACCGGTTTTCTTTTTTTGTTGCTGACCATCTACTAGTTGGCCACTTGTGTACAAATCCCAAGAGCGATAGGAACCTTCTATCATGTCTGAAAGTGACACAATGTTCAACGAGCGAGATTGGAGATGCGCCGCTGTACAACACATGCTCTCTACCGATCCAAGTTATGACAACAGGACCATTGCCATCACCCTCAAAATGCAAATCCGGACGGTTCAACGCTCGAGGGCATAGCTCAACGCATTGGACGACCCTTTGGGTGTGGTGAAGCGGAAGCCCAAGGCTGAGGACACCGCCAGGAAGACCCGGACCAAGGAGTTAATCGAAAAGGTCCAGGCAATCATTGATAAAACGCCCCAGCGACCTATTCGACAGATTTCCAGAGATTTAGGCGTCTCACACACAACTGTGAATGCATGTGTGAAGGAGGACTTTAAGTGTAGGTCCTACAGGCGCCAGACAAGCCAGATCTTGTCTGAGAAGACAAAGAACCTCCAGCTAATCAAGTCCGTCAGGTTGCTGACCTGAACCCACTAGACTACTTCGTTTGGTCATACGTCGGGAACATCACCAACATGACCTCCCACAACACCAAAGCCAGCCTGGTCGCCACCATCCGCCGAGTATTCGCCGAGCTCCCGCCGGCGCTTGTGGAAAAGGCATGCTCCCAATTCCAGATCCTTATCGAGGCGGCGATTGAGGCTGAAGGCGGCTACATTGAATAGATGTCAGCTCTACTACATAATCAAGTTACCTGAATTGATTTTTTCAATAAAAGTTTTAAAATAAAGCTGTAGTGTTGTTTTCTTTAGGACGACAATTTTATCGTTCCACCCTGTAGATGTCAGCTCTACTACATAATCAAGTTAGCTGAATTGATTTTTTCAATAAAAGTTTTAAAATAAAGCTGTGGACGACAATTTTAGCGTTCCACCCTGTATCGGTTTCTTAACGATGGTAATCAAGTCTTCATTTCAGACATAAGTCTATGTTTTCTAAACTCATTTCGTCTTGTGTTTGTTTTTGTTCCGTGTGGTTTGGGTGTTTGGTGTTTCCATTGTTATTAGTTTGTGGTTCATTTTGGTTAGAGTGTTCTTTTTCAGTATTTGGTGTATCAGTTATTAGATTGGTGTCATCTTGTCTTGATTCCCTATTTATTTTCTGGTGTATTTCTAGTATTTTAAGGTCAGTTTTTTCAATCGTTGTTCATTACTTCTTTTTCCATCATCTTTTTCTAATATTTTCCTTTCTTCTTTTTTGCATTCGTCCATTTTATCCCTCTTTTCACTGTTTCCTCTTCTTTCTTCGTCCTTTTTCTCGCTCCCCTTTTTTCTTATTCCCATTTTTCTTCACTTTTTTCTTATTTCTTTCTTTTCCTTCTTATTTTTTCCTCTCTTTAATCTTTTTTTTTTTTTTTTTTGTTTCATTCCTTATATGATTTTATTCATTTCTTTCGTCTTTTGTTTTCTCTTCTCGGTACTCTCATATGTTTCCACCGCCAGAGTTTATTACACTTCTCTCAACTACTTCGGGTTTTATCACATTCCAGCCGATACTTTCTGTGAGCACCACAAAGCACCAGCTGTACGGCCACCTACCACCCATTACGAAAACTATCCAAGTTAGATGAACCAGACATGCAGGACGCAGCTGGAGAAGTAGGGACGAGTTCATAAAAGATGTACTCCTATGGACCCCTTCACATGGCCGTGAAAAAACTGAGCGGCCAGCTCGAACCTACATACAGCAGCTCTGATGAAGGGCTATTATTATCAGTTACTTAAAACCATATAACTGTGTGCAAACAAACGACTACTATTAAATGTAATTATTAGTCTTGGACAAGAATACTTGAAACCATACAACCTTATACAAATTATTTATATTACATAGGAATACTTTATATTTGCCCAGTTGGCTGAGTCGGGCTATGAAACACGCTGACTGCATCTCTGCAGAGGGGTATGACCCCCACCGCAACGAGTGTCCTGGACATGACATTAAACTACATCTGATGGTGTGGCTCCAGTCCTGAAGCTTTGTGGAATGTAGATTACCCTTTCATTGTCATTTAACCAAGGTCCACTGTTACCTGGAGTTATTGAAAAAAATACTTTCAATTAAATGTTCATAAGCAAGATTTGGCGTTAAATAACAGATTTTAGGCGCCATATGCATGAAAAAAAATATGAACATCTCTCCCACCATCACCTGGGAAATACTAAAGCTAGCACGCGCCTACAATAAGACATCAAGAAAATGCCTTCTTTGTCTCCACGAAAAACTAGCTATTATCACGTACCCATCACAAAACACTCTGCTAAACAAAAGCAATCAGAAATTCTATTCAAATGTCGACACAAGAACAAACATCATCTCTTACACTTTGACTCTTACACATAACCCATCTAACACCTCTACTTCTATAAAAAAAAAAACAAAAAAAAACAAACATGACACTACACCACACCTGAAGAAGCGTAAGTACCATTTTCCTCCATCAAGTATCACACCGGTCGCAACGTATGTACCACCTTCCTCCATTAATCCCCATATCCTTCTTCACGCGCTCCTACAACCTGTTGACATTATGTTTTCATGAGCGTTAGTAATAGGCCTCCCCATCGTACACTCAATCATTTATTAAATTATATATTAGTCATATAACATTAACACAGTTCAAATAGCAATTGCCTCGTCAGCCTGGGCTGTAGAATACACTGACTGCACCTCTGCTGAGGGGTAAGACCTCCCCCAATGAGTGTCCTGGATATAACACTAAACAATCTGATGGTGAGGTTCCATTAATGCCAGAGTTTGGGGGAATATTGAGTACCCCTTGATTGCCATTGCTCCCAGGTCCACACTGACCTGGCGTGGTAGCACCAGATAGGGCCCTATCTATGGGTTAAATAGAACTAACGGCATACTTATGCTAAACTGAACTGTTTCATTCAATTGAATAGCTTGAAATAGAAACGTTTTTGACAAACCGTATTTACATTTAAACTGCGTGCTTATGCTAAACTGAATTATTTGAAATAGAACTGTTTTTTGACATTGAAACCGTATTTACACTGAACTGAATTGTTTAACATAAAACTGTTTTGCCATATAACTGTGTGTAAAGAAAATCTGTATTTATAGTAAACTGAATTAGCTGAATTAGAACTGCTTGACAAAAACTGAATAGTTTGAAATAGAAAAGGTTTTGTCAATTAAAGTTTGTACTCATGCTAAACTGAATTGTTTGAAATAGAACTGATTATTTACATAAAAATGGATTTGGCGTTAAATAACCTACAAAGGTTGATATGCCATAAAACCCAAACAATCAACAACCAACAGATAGCGAATAAAAATAACCATCACGACTCCCCGCCTATTACCCATACGTCCCAAACCTAATCAGGCTTACACGTCATATCATATATCCATTTCCTGTATTTATTTCCTTACTTATGTAATGATAATATTTTGCTCTTTTGTTATAATCATCATTCACACATAAAAAATAAATAAAATAAATAAATAAAATAAATGAATAAAAAAAAAATTTTAAATAAATAAAAACAAATAAGAATAAAAACATAAATAATTAAACATAGCTAATAGAAACAATTATTGCAACGTCTAAACATTATATCTCTTACGTACATACAATCATGAATCACTATGATATATACGCAATATATCATAAACACATTATAACTAATACAAATTATCATTGTAATCTAACTCAAATCACTTCCCAGCATAAAATACCAATATTGTATAATATTCCATAGTATATTACAATATAACATATCCCTCCACCATGATATTTAATGTGATTCTAGCCTACCATGCTACACTCGCCCATTTATGCTAAAAAATCAGAACTTTATTTTCTTGGAAATGCAATGATGATGTTTTGTTCCTTAGTTAAAATCACCTACACAAACATGAACATAATTACATAAAGAAACAAATAAAGAATTTTTTTCTCGACCATCCTGTAGCAAACCCAGCTACATAACAGCGTTCATCTATTCGGAAGACAACTTCAAGTTTATCGTGCTGCGAATGTATCTTCACATACACATATACTAATTACCACTTATACGTCCACACACAATAATATGCAACTATAACCCCCCCCCAACACACACAAGCACACATACAAATTTGTACACAATTCTAACCGTTTTTGGCGGTATTTTTCGATTTTTTCGATTTCTAAATTTTCTTTCGTTATCTGCCTGATAATTGTTATTTGTAAAATTTCATGAAACCTAAGGTCAAAGACAAACTTCCATGTTATTAAATAGATAAATTATAATATATATATATATTTGTTTATAATTATATAATAGCTCTATCATAGATATTGAGTACTCTCATCGCACTTGGTTCGCCACAAACCCACTAAGGGAATTAGTGACAACCAACACTGTCATAATATATATATTAACAGGATTAATTTTCAAACCAGTACTAATGTACTTAAATGTCTTTAGCTACTGACACTATTTATAGAAACACATTTAAAAACAAACGCTATACACTCCAACGGTACAGATGCTCTTACATAGTAAGTAAGTAAGAAAGTAAAGTTGACAACTGTAGTCGAGGGCAACCCAAAGGCTCCCTTTTTAATAGCTACTACACCGAGGTGAAGGAGAGGGTGCTACTCCTTTCCCTGGATTGCTCCACTTTACCTTGATACATACCTTATAATGCTGAGTGTTAAGCAAGGAGATATCAAGTACCATTTTTTAAAAGTCTTTGGTATAACTCGACCTGGGATCGAACCCCGGTCTCCCGGACCATTGGCAAGCACTCTACCCACTAGACCAATGAGATGGCTTAAATTCGGCAGAAAGATATATACAATTATGGAAAATACATCAATCAATTCCCGCCGAATACGATAAAAGCAATACGGCAATATGAACGGATCAACAAGAAAATATGTAGACAGAAAATGTCAATTATGTTCAACGAAATTTATATATATATATGTATATGTGTGTGTGTGTATGTGTGTGTGTGTTACCTTAAAACTATTCGTTTACAAATAGTATATATGTATAATTTTGTATGTATATATACATTTATATATATATAATTATAATACATATATATATATATATATATATATATATGAATGAACATAATTTGGTATTAAATAAACTATACGAATTGTTGTGCCATTCACTTGATATTATATAATTGAGCAAACAAATGATTATAGACAAAGAAAATGGGGCAATTATAAATACAACAGAACGTTAAAAATATCGTTAGGGTTGTAAACAAACGTTTAAAATAATCAAATATCAACTTAAAATAACCCATAAGGTGTTATATGCCGTTAATCACATCAACCAAACTAAATCTAGTTTAGAATACTTTAATCATGTACCTGTACGCAAAAAAAGGCTTAAAAATGACTTCACAAAAAATGTAAATACGAATCTACAATAAACGTGATTTCCTAATCTCAAGACTTAAAATAACCCTAGATGGGTTTGCAAGCCGTTTAAATCAATTAACAGGTTATCAAAATGGTGATGTCTATTTCAGAGTCTGTGATTTCCAGAAGAGCGGAGATTTTCAAATTCTTCACAGTTCTTGACTCTGACTTGGGACCTTCCTTCTTCAGTTGTGCAATGATCGTCTTCGTTGGAGTAAAGAAAAAAAAAGAAAGCAACGAATCTCTTGTCATCAGGTCCAAAAAAAGATTCTATTAATTATGCTTTCTTTTTGAGCCCATAGAAATGGCATCCTACAACAAACGTGTCAGAAACTTCTCTTCTCTCTTCAATCAATCCATCAATGTCCATCAGATTTAATCGATTACGAACCTAACTCTCTCATATGTATCTGTATGGACTTATAGTCTTGAGAATGGTATGAGCCTAATTA
>OY757906.1:13961555-14044055 GCA_963585895.1 Sepioteuthis lessoniana
AGGATTATAAATCTATTTCAATCCTGTTACGCATTTTTGAATTTTCCAAAAACACGAAAAAAGTAACAGGACTTCTTCAGATCTTTTTGATAAAAAAAACTAGAATAGACACATAGGAGCGGAAAGGGATAGTGGGAGGGGATAGAAGAGGGGTGAAGAGTTACCTCTTCATTAAGCCCACTTCCGATTTAAATTTAAATTTCGGTTAGCTATGTAGTAAAATTGTTTTTTTAAACTTTTCTTTAATTAATAATTTTTTAATTATATTTAGACCTAAATTACAGATTTTTTATTGAATTAGATTTAAACTTTAAATAATAACTTCACGTAAAGATACAGTAATAGATATATTAAAACTAAAACAAAACAAACATTTAATTTATTTACTATATTTTAATATTTAAAAAATATTTAGAAAGCATTAATCAGTTCCACTTTTTATGCGTAATACGTATGTATTATATGCTTTTTCACAATTCTCTATCTAAGAATTTATTTTATTTATTCTCAAATTAACTCTATGTTTTTGTAAAAAAAATTGGTTAAATATTTATAGTTTAATTTATCCCTATGTCTACACCTAGCTATTAGTTCATTTCTCTTATTTAATAATTTTTTTGGCTCAGGAAAAAAGCAAAATGTGGATTTTTTCTTCAAGACACAGGTTGCACCTACTTTCGAAAGATTTTGGGGTACTAGATCTTTTCAATATGGACCATTGTAGGTCAGGGGTTAACCCTTTATCTTTTAATCCCCAATAATGTTTTGATAGAGCAGTTTGATTTTTTTGATGCTCATGGAGAAGGAAAATTTATGATTTCCATATCTAATTTTCCAACTAGTAGACGAAACGCCGATATAAAATTTCTCATCACTAATGTCCTCTTTTGGATTAATAATAGCTTGATATACTACATTACCTAAATTACACAACCCATTCATTAGACCAAGAATACACTATATATATAGTATATATATATATTATATATATATCGACAGACAAACAGAAAAACTAAAGTGTTATTACTTTCGAGTCCTTTTGTCTTTTATAACTGGTTGTTTCATGCGTTATGAAGAGACAACCAGGTAGTATTGGATCCTCTAACCTCCTGTCAGGTGATTTTGTTTTAATATTACATGAAACTGTCAGTCACAGACTACAAAAGAAGATATTACAACAAATTTTATGCCACTCTGTTTTACTGATACTACGATTGTTTTTTCACAAATTGTCTTTTACTTCTTCTTATATATATATATATATATATATATATATATATAATATATATTATAAGTAATATTTCTTTATGATTAATTTTTAATTTTTTTAATTTATTTTCAATTTATCTTCGTTAGAGGAAACTTTTGCAAGTGTTTCAAAAAATTGACTTGACAAAAAAGCAAGTAACAAACAATTAACTCTATGGCATTTCAACCCCCCACACACATATATATATATATATATATATATATATATATATATATATATATATATATATATATACATTAAAAGACACAAATATATCCAAGTACTACTAGATTTTCAGGAGTGAATATTCGTCATGTACAATCGAGGAGAGAAAAGCTATTAAACTTTTTACTAGCTTTCATTTCCCAAGTGTACCTTACGATTGTTCACTCATGAAACTTGTATAAAACTTTGACATCAGCATATTTTTGCAGTTTAACATTTTAATATTTTCTCTACATATTGTCTATCGAGTGACCGATATAGTAGTTTTATTAACTTAGTGATTTATCAACTATTTTGATTAGCTATATATATATATATATATATATATATATATATATATAATATATATATATATATATATATATATATATATATATATATGTATTGTCATCACAGACAGACCTGTTTCGTTCTATCAGAACTCTTTAGTGTGGCTAGACAGGCTAGATTCCGAAGCTGGGATCAAAACCCAGTTGACTCAAACGCCAATCCAAGATTCTATTACTCAGCCACGAGGAAACCAGTGCAAGCGAAGGAAATTTAAACGCTTATGTATCACATTTGTTTTTGTCTACATATATCCGCTTAACGGCTATATATATATATATATAGTTCGGACAAAAAGTGTCTACACATTTCAGGAAAAGAAAAATCTGTATTAATATTCTAAAACTCAATTAATTCAGACATCCTGAGACTAATACAAGTTGTCTTTTGACGCTGCAGTGCTCAAATTGGCGGCCATTAACTTCCAGATATTTATATGTACGGCAAACTGCTTCCTGAGAAACGTTGGCAACAGGGTCCAGTGGAAGAGGTGCACATGAATTATAAATTTCTATATCTTTTCTGCCAATGTAGCCTGTTTTCTGCAATACATCACAACCTTTCTCGTCCCGCATTAGTAAAACTCAGCAGGGTTAAATCAGGAGAATGTTCCCTTGAAGCGTCCTTTCTGTTCTTCTTGAAATCGTTCGCGGGATTTAAGCCAGTAATATACAAGGATTCGTTAAATAAGTTTCCAGACTTTTTTCGTATGGTCATTTTTATTGATAGCACACACATGAATCTCTAGTCTCCTTCGAAGTAATCTCCTCCGGTTGCAATACACTTGTTGTACCGTCCCAAAAACTTCTGGAAGGCTCAATGGAAGTCCTCTTGTGTGAGCGTGTCAATGACCTTCGTCACAGCCTCTTTCATCTCCTCAATTGTATCATAACGACAGCCTCTGAGCTTAAGAAATAACCAAAGTCACAGGGAGCAACGTCTAGACTATTGGGAGGTGACGAACTGTCTTCATGCCCGTCTTGGTCAAATAGTCTGTGACAAGGATGGAGTTGTGGACTGGTGCATTGTCCTACAGGAAATGCCACTGATCCGATTTCAAGCGTGCTGGGCTCTTCCGACGGAATCTCTTGCTGAACTCCCTGAAAACTTCAACATAGTAACCCTAACCCTAACCCTAACCGTTTGGCCAATCAACTCTGGTGTATTGACTTCCTTACTCCTCCCATACCTCTCATCATCCCACACAGACTCCCTGCCTTCCTTGAATATCTTATGCAACTCAAAAACTGATGCTCGATTCATGCAAAATGGTCGAAAAGCAGTCTGAAGCATTCCATTCGTTTCTGTGGCATTTTTCCAAGTTTAAAACAGAATTTTATTGCATATTGTTCTTCTAAAGTATCCTCACGTCCAGATTGCATTTTTGAAATTCCCCAGCTGTGACAATCAGGCTTTAATAGGGTGTATTCCAATAGCTGCTGTAGCTGTTCCTTAGAAGCGGAAATCATGAAAATTGTTCTGTCATCTTATAAGTTGTCTAGCAATAACATAGTGAATTTTCAAGAGTCTACGAAAATTTTAAATGTCTCTACAAAAAAATATGGAAACTTATTAAAGGCACCACGTACTTCTATTCTTATATTCATACTAATGTCGTTGGGAGAGGCATTAAGCCATCTGTTTTTTTGTTTTTTGTTTTTTTTTTCTAGCTATAGGTAAGTAGAAAGGGTTCATCAGTCTTTGTATGACAACCATACATGCAGAAAGAAAACTTTGAATTCAATGCAGCTGCATTCCGCTTTAAAAGTTGACCTTGAATCCTACTCTGCTCGTGTCAGAGGAGGGTGGGTCTGGACATATTTCCGTAAAATTTTAGCTGTGTTTTTTTGTTTTTGTTTTGTTTTATGCATTTTCGGGTTTTTTGAAAGGACCCCTTGAAATAGTGTAAAATTAAGGTAAATCTAGGTTTGTTTAGGGTAAAGTTAAAATAAAATATAAAAACTTGTTGTATAAAATGGGTGTGTGTCTGCAAAATATAACCAAACCATAAAAAATTGCTGTAACTTTTTTTCAGTATTTTGGTTTGGTTTCTTTGTTTAATGGCATATCAATCTTCGTTGGTTACTTAATGCCAACGTCATCTTTATAGAAGAACAGTTGTGGTGATATCTAACTTATAGTTGGCAGGATTTTTGGGTTCAAAACTTTCCCCAAGATTATTTGCCCGAAAGTGAACGTAATAGCGCGACTGGAGTTCGAACTCGATTCCTATAATGTCACACACCAGCACGTTAGTCACAACGCCTACTTGTTTTAAGGTATAAAAAAAGTTCACTATCCGAATAAAAGTATGTTTCAGTCATTTGCTTCAGTTTTTTACTAAAGAGTCACATATAAGTCCCAAAATTATAAGACGGTCATCAGTATATTTTAATCCCTGCTTGATGATGGAGAGTAGGAATAACTAAAGAAATATAGCTGAAAGCTTCGTTGTAACTCATTAAAAATATAACAGGAATTTTTAGAAGTGAGCAATTCTGTACAAGTACCAGTTCATTGTTTTTCATTGCTCGACTGGACTACCCGTAACAGAACCTATATGAAAATATTACGAACGATAGATAGATAGATAGATAGATAGATACTAGGGTCAGCTAAACAGTTCATTGGCTGACCAAGATACTCTCATGAAATTAGAAAAAATTAAGTCTATCCCTAAACATAGCCCCCACCGTGCTGTTCACACAGTTCTACCATCCGTGTTGCAGTGTTTGAATCCTTCTGGTCAAAAACGTCATCAGTAGCAACTATGACGTTATTATATTAACTTGTCAGTCTATGGACTTTTCAAACAACTTTCGTAGATAGTTCTATATATCAACAAAGATAAAAACACACTGAGATAGATAGATAGATAGATGTAAACAAACTGCGAGAGATATATAGATTAAGAGATACATAGAGAGAGGGGGTGATATAGGTTAAAACAACCCTATGGCTATTTATTTACATAGATAATCTTGCTTTATAGAGCAATTTTTTATGCTTAGTAGTCCATATTGATTCATCGATCATGAATTACGGCTTCGCTGCTCCAAGTCACGAAAAGAGAATCTGATCCTTCCAAACGTGAACTAATGCCAAATGCAACTCATTGCAAAAATTTTGATTTTTTTTAATTTTTTTTTTTTTTATCAAGCAGTCGAATTGCACCGCACCACTTACGCAAGCAAGCAAAGAAACATATATATATATATATATATATATATATATATATATATATATATATATATATATATATATATATATATATATATATATATATGTGTGTGTGTGTGTGTGTGAAAGAGAGAGAGAGAGAGAGAGTGTGTGAGTGAGTGTGTGTAATTCTGCGGCAAATGCAAAGAGCCTCCTCCAACATTTGAACCTTGGTTACCGTGTCCATTTCCTACGACGATAACCTTTGTACTTCAAGTATATATATATATATATATATATATATATATATATATATATATATATATATATATATATATATATATATATATATATATATATATATATATATATATATATATATATATATATATATATATATATATATATATATATATATATATATATATATGTGTGTGTGTGTGTGTGTGTGTGTGTGTGTGTGTGTGTGTGTGTGTATATGATTTAGAATGAATACGTCAGCAATTGAATTTGGTTTCAGGTTATTCATTTTTTTTTTACTTCCACAAGAGTTTATAACGTTTAAAGTCATCTTCAGGAAGTTAACGTTTGATTTGGGTGCTCGCTTTGGTTTTAATAGTGGTGACTGTTTTGAGAAGGTTGTGGTCCTTTTCAATTTCCTGATTTGTGTCTGCGAAGGTCTTATTTGTCGCTGCCTCCCACCAGACAGTACTGAAGGCCGATTAAAGTGGAGATAAAGGGGAGGGGAAGGTCGGGAACGAGCCGAGACTCGAACCCTACTGGTCTGTGCTGCTCATCGACCCTCTAAGTGCAATGTAGGTCTAATGAGGCAAGCAGTTTCACGAATCCAAATTTGAATCCGGGCACGTATGCCGGGTTATGGCTTGAACTAGACAGCAAGGTCTAGTACTATACATAGGGGACAGGGGATGCAGCTCGCCCACCCGAAGGTGGCCCAGCCGAACTTGGGGGCCTTTCGGCCTCGAATCTACCATTGATTTCGATCACCCATCCGGCACGAATGCCAGACGGCCCAGCCAAGGTCCAGTTGGAGTTAATTTACCGTGAAAACCTTTGGCCTCAGCAGATGTGTTTTGTTTTTGTTTTTTGTTTTTTTTAGTTTATGTGTGTGTGTGTGTGTGTGTGTGTGTGTGTGTGTGTGTGTGTGTGTGTGTGTGTGTGTTGTTTTTTTTACTTGAGTATATCTGTGTGTTTTTGTGCATACTTTTGGGGTGTTGTTTTTTCCTTTATTACTCTTACTCTTCTTCTTCTTCTTCTTCTTAATATATATGTATGTATATATATATATATATATATATGTGTGTGTGTGTGTGTGTGTGTGTGTGTGTGTGTGTGTGAGTGTGTGCGTGTGTGTGTGCACAGATGTGGCACAAGACAGTATGAATGGAGCACCCAATAAGACTTGAACTCACTCGTGAAAGTTTGCAAGGCGAGCTTGCTAAACATCGCACATGATTCACTAATTTTTTTGCTTAGATTTGGTAGAAGGGTATATAAATGGGTAACCAATGAAACTCGAACTCACTCGTGAAGGTTTGCAAGCTTGCTAACCATTACACCACGCGTGACTCCCTAAATGCTTAGAGAGTAGTCTGAATGAGTCAATAACAAGAAATATAATTTGACTATTTCGAATTAAAATAACGTTTCATTTATTGTTCAGTCTTAGATAGATAGATAGATAGATAGATAGATAGATAGATTCAATCTTAGAGCTTTAGATTGTATACTTTGTTAACACACCTTGTACTTGTATATAGCATATATATTATATATAAAACTGAATTCAATGAAAGCATAAGAAATGATTTGAAAATACATAACTTGAATAAATTAACTTAAAAGAAATTTGAAAATGACCAACACACAATGTTATAAAAACAATTTCATCTTAAGTAATGTGTTTCAAATAACCATACAAACAAATGGTATATGCACAACCTCGCACCTGTCCTAGAAAATAACACACATAAACTCCTATGGGACTTTAACATACAAAAGGGTCACCTAAACCCGGCCAGAAGACCAGACCTTATAATAGCCAACAAAAAAAAGAGGATTTACAAAATTGTCTACTTTGCTGTCCCGGCGGATCACAGAATAAATTGAAGGAATGAGAAAAGAAAGATAAGTAACTCGACCTTGCTAGAGAATTCAAAAAGGTGGGGAACATCAAAGTGACGATTGTACCAACTGTGATTGGTACTTTAAGCACAATAACTAAAGTATTATAAAAAAGCCTGGATGACTTGGAAGTTGGCAGACGGATAGAGACTATCCAAATGACAGCATCGCTGAGAACGGCCAGAATCCTGAGACGAGTCCTGGAGACTTGAGGAGACTTGCTGTCCATCAAACTCCAGTGGAAAAAACCATCAGCTAACACTGATGTGAAAAACTCTAAAGGAGTAAATAATAATAAATTAGAATCTTAAGTATTTTCACGGAGAATATGTATTAAAAAATGTGCAAACCCACAAAACTAATCCCATGAAATTTTGGTCTGGTTTATACAAAATGACCCCTGTCCTCCACAAATAATCATAGAATGTATAACACTAAATTCAACTGAAGAGCTCCTACAAGCACTGAGAATGTATTATTGAACTGATCCTCTGAAATAAGTAGACATGTTCATCGTACATCAACATAAGTGTCTTATCTACTGAAAGTGATGTCAGTATTCACTTGGCGAAGGAGGTGAAAGCTTTGAAAAGGTCATGGGTCATATGGAAGTCTGATCTATTCGAAAAAATAAAATGGGGTTTCTTTTAAGAAGCGGTTGTGTCAATATTACAGTACGGATGTACCACATAGACGCTGATAAAACGTATAGCTAGACTGGAACGGCAAAAAAATGCTACATCCACTTTGGGGGAATGGAGACCAGCTTTCTGAAAATCAAGAAAAGAACAAGTCATAATATCCCGATTGCGTATTGGTCAAACAAAGCTTACTCACTCTTTCATACTGAAACAGGAACAACAACCCCAGTGTTTGGCACGTCAAACGCCTTACGCTATTAAACACATTTTCATAGAATATAGAGCTTTTGCTCTTATTAGAAAGCGGTTTTTCAAAGTGAATAGTCTAATCAATCTGTTCGGGAACGTCAAAATAGATGACGTTTTTTCCTTCTCGCGAGAGACAGGATTGTACCAAAAATATGACGAATTGAAACCAGTTAATCGTATACAAACAAATGAAATCCTGTTTATCAAAAATTTTACCCTGTAAGTATTCGTTTAGAAATCTTAGGTTGAACCTATATACATATGAACAGGATTTGGCATTAAATAACCTACAAAGGTTGATATGCCAACCAACCAACTAAAAATGCTACGAGCTATATAGAACAAATCCAGGAAGTAACACTTCACGAAACAACAGTTGTATGGTTATTACTTCCCACCTCATAAAACGTCCAAATAAGACGACGAAATGCGGAACAGAGAGAGAGAGAGAGTCAGGAAAATCCGTGTAAGCAGTGCGATTTGATGATGATGAAATGTTACACTAGACAGGCAAACCTTCACAAATGAGTTCGATTCTCATTGGGTGCCCCATTCACGCAGCTTTGTGCTACATGTAAGCAAAAAGCTTTGTAAATTACTAAATGACCAGCTCAATCGCCTGGAGCTGTAGAATAGACTGACTGCATCTCTGCAGAGGAGTAACCCCACCCCGCAAATAGTGTCCTAGATAAGACACTAAACCATCTGATGGTGAGACTCCAGTCCTAGAGCCTTGAAGATATTTATGGATTAAATAACTACGAACATTGGACCAAATCTACAGATAAAAAAAATCTAAAATTAACTTTGCCCAGTCGACTGAGGCTGTAGAATACACCGACTTCTTCTGTTTAGAGGGGTAAGATCCCTCCAACGAGTGTCCTGCATATGACACTAAACAATCTGATGGTGAGGTTCAAGTAATCCTGGAGTTTTGGGGAATACGGAGTACTCCTTCATTGCCATCGCTCCCAGGTTCACTCGGGCCCGGAGTGGTAGTACCTGATAAGGGTCCTATCTATGAGACAAATAGAACTAATCTGTGTATTTACACTTAACTGAATTGCTTGAAATAGGACTGTTTGACATTTAAACAGCGCACTTATGCAAAATTTAATTGCTTGAAATAGAACTGTTTTGACATTTAACTGAACTGTTTCGACATTTAAACGTTTGTAAACAAAAACTATTCTTAAACTAAACTGAATTATTTGAAATTTAACTCGGCGTTAAATGACTCGAAAAGGGTTTATACGCCGTAAAACAAAAGAAAACAACCGAACAATCATAAGATTAATCGAACAACACAAACTGTTATGACTTTAACGAAGATGCAAACTTCATAGTCCTAGAAAGAACTGAAAAAGATAGAAACATAAAACCGATGATTAACAGATGAAAAAAAAAATACAAATGGATAAAAAGTCTAAAAACATATATGCTGTATGGATTAAAAAGAATTTAAAAAAAAAAGACAATAACATATAAAAACAAAATAAACAAGTGCAAAAGTAACAGTTTCCCAGTAGGCCTCAAACAGGAAACGAAATCAGTGCAAGCCTAAAAAAGAGGTGCTTCCTGGCGCAAAAAAAAAGAAACTCATCCTAAGCTTTTAATCACATCGGCTGAGACGGAAGCATCTTTTTCTCTCTGCTGCTATTAGGGTGCACACTTGCCTGCTGAATGCTGAACTTAGCAGCGTATTGTGTCTCTCTTACTAGTCACAGCCTCTTCTAAACATACCCACTAAAGACACAACGGACCCTCGAACTTGTAATTGCCGAAGACGTTTCTATAAAATACTTCAACGCTTTGTCTTGAGGAAACGTGATTATTTCTACTGGTTCAGGATAACATTCCATAGCACATAATAGTCATAAACCCCTCTAAAATTTTGAGTCAGGATTTAAACCTGAAACCTCCAGATGATTGTCTCCTTAGAAGCTTAGGGAACCAACGCCTATAACCGTTACGCCAAGTGTCCTGCTGGACACATGGTGTAACGGTTCAATCCTGACAGCAGGCGAGTAACAATACATGAATACTTAACACTTGTACCCGGTTATGGCTAACGGAATCAGAAAAGGCGACCCCTGTGGATTCAATAAAGGACGTAATTCTAACTTCCGTGAATGTTTCCTAGTTCAACAAACATCTGAAGAAGGCTGGAGGACATATCGGCCGAAACGTTGTGGAAATAACAAAAATCAGTACTTGACAGGTGGCATTCACAAGTCTCGTTGTGTTTGTTTAGGTTCCCACAAAGACAAAGAATGGCATATAGCCTTTTTTGATATGGGGGTTCAGAGCCGAGCCGAAGCTCAGTTGCGCGAGCGGATCCCAAAATGCCATGGGCCCTGTCGGCAATCCCCTAAAAAAGGGTTCATCAGGCGCCAGGCGATAAACTTAGCCTTGCAGAAGCAGGGAAGACCCTTGAGAGACGGCCTCTTGAGGACCAAGGAGTGCCGGTCTAAGCCACGAGACACGAATGCTCGGCTTCCCCGATACGCGTTTCTGGCGGTCTTGACCGACGTGACAAAGACAAGCAACCAAGCTACACGAACCGTTCCGTGCAACGAGAACTACGGCTAGAGTGTGACTCTATTCACAAGTCTCGTGGGTATTTGTTCGGCTTTTTTAACATGGGAGTAGGGTTGTAGTCCAGGCACGTGTGGCTGCTCCAAAAACGTCTTAGGCACCATCGGCATTTCCCTAAAAAAGAGCACTTCAGGCACTAGGCAATAAACTAAGCCCCATCAAAGTAGGTGAGAACCTGGGTGGACAACTCCCTGAGACCAAAGGAATGTTGGTCTTAGCCACGTGACACGAACAACAAACACGACCGGAGTGTGAATCGATTCGCGTGTCTCGTTGGAATTTGTGCTACGTCCCACTAGCCGGACGAGTATGGCACAAGGCCTTTTTAAGAACCGTTGCCCACTCATGAATAGCAGTTTTAAAATTGCCTCGGGTCCCGTCCGCTGTCCATTTAAAGGGTCGCCTCAGACGCCAGACGACAAACCAAACCTTCCCATGAAGGTTTAGAGCCTAGGGAGGCGGGCCCCTGAGGCTCGTGGAAAGTCGGTGCTTGCGCACGTGACATGAATGCCGGCTTCCCGGTATGGTCTCGACCAGCGTGAACAAGACCACACGACCAAGCTCTACGAACTGATCCGTGCAGCGAGGAAGACAGACGGAATGTGACTCGAATCGCGAGACCCACTTTCTTCTCTCGTCCGAAGGTTAGCTATTCATCAGAAACAGTCGATTTCATTATCTTGCCTTTAGTTGATATATGACAGTTTTCAAAATATATAAAAACCTAATAAGGTCTCTATAGAATATGGTTTCCGTTTTGAGAAATGAAAATTGGAGTGAAATATAGAGGTTGGAACTAAAAATATTTAAGATATTGACGCTCACTATATACATTTTTGTAAAGAAATACTTAAAAGTTCATTTCAAATTAGAGTCACTCTTTGCTAAAGGAAAATAAGAAACCCCCAAAATTCATCTTCAGCTTTACAATGCTCAACAGAAACCACTTCTCCAAAAATACAAAATCAACAACAAAACTGTTATGGGACCGTTACCTACCAATTGCGGGACTCTTCCAAATCCTATATTAATAAAGAGCTAAGTTCTCTTGTCGGTTGGTCGGTCGGTTGTGTGAGATTGGATAGAGACTGGATATTCGACTGACAAGTAAGCCTAGCTTATCCCATCACTTTTCTCTGTATCTTGTTACTTCAATATATTCTTAAACTCATACCGTGCTTAGTGTTATTATTTTGTGGTCCCAAACTAGGTCCACATGAAAAACAAAGGTCACATCGTATTGTGCCGGGATTATCAATTACAACATTGGATTTAGAATTTAAAAAAAAGCTTTTTTCTTTTTGTGCAAGGGAATATAACAAAGAGTCAAAACACGCGGTAATGAATTACAGTGAGTCTAGCTCCGATAGTAGGATCTAGTATCTGCTTTGTGTGCACTAACCTCGTAAAATTCTGTCATTATGTATTTTTGGGGACGAATCCAACTTCTTGTAGGGGAAATATCCTCCCTTACAACACATAGATATCCAATCCGTCTACCAAAAACTATCAAAGACGGACTAAATACTAAAAAACGGGAAGGGCATTCAAATTACCTTCAGACAAACTCAATAAAGATTCGTCAACGTCAAGATTAATAAACAATGTCCCTAGATAGTCCTCAAGTCGATCCTATCGTGCTGAAAGTGTAGATATTGAAACTGGCAACAAAACTACAAACAACCAGATAATAATCATCATCATGTCACACCATCAGCACGGATATCCCTGATCCTCTCTCGCCACCCCTCCCTATCGTCCATTTTTTCTGGCAGGTTTTCAGTGATACATCCCGTATCGGCACAGAGCTGCTGTATTTAGATTCGGGCTGGTCGTCCTGCTTTTGCTCGTCCATCTGAAGGGGTCCACAGGAGTACATCACTTATGAGCTCGTCCCTACTTCCCCAACAGTGTCCCACATGTCTGGTTCGTCTAACTTGGATAGGTTTTGTATTGGGTGGTAAGTGGCCGTACAGCGGCTGCTTTGTGGGATGCTGTCTCCAGGACTTGTTCAATATTGCTCGCAGCATTCTTGTGTAGTTGCCATCAAGCTTTTTCTCCATACGTTTAGTTAGCGTCCCTGTAGTGCATCCATATTGCAGTATCGACACGACCGCTGCTTGGAAGAAACTGCATTTTATTTTATCGGTCAGATCTGACTTCCATATGACTTATAGTCTATCGATAGCTGTCCATGTCTTTGCTACTCGCGTGTTGATATCAGTCTCGGTTGATGAGACACTGCTTCATAGGTAGGTGAACTGATCTAAAACAATCAGAATTGACTTTGAAATAGAAATAATTTTGTTTTCTTTTATAGCGATCGAAGAAAAAATTCTTGAAAAGAGATGTGTAAAGAGATCGATTAGTGTTCGGTAGTAATACTTGAAATAATCAATCTGTTTGCGAACAAATGATCTCCAATTCGTTTGAAAATAAAGTTATCAACAAACTGATCCCTTCAAAATCATTATATATATAAAAGTATTTTGTAATTTACTTAAAGTATTGCTCAAATTATCTTATTTTTTAGTATTGAATTAATTTAAAGGGGCCCTGCAATGCTAAATAATAATCATTTGATTTCTTTATTTAATGGCATATCAACCTTTGTAGGTTATCTAATGTCAAAACCATTCTCCTAGAAGAACAGTAGTGGTACTATTTAACCCATAGCTGGGAGGATAAGGGGGTTCATACCTTTCCCAAGAGTATTTGCCCGAAAGTGAACGCAATAACGTGACTGGAGTACGAACTCGCTTACTACGATACCGCAGTCCATCGCTTTAACCATGAGGACACCGCCCTAATAATCATTTGAATCTAATTAATTTCAAAGTAAAACATCATCGTCAGTGACTTTTTTTAAATAAATGAACACGATGTAGGAGGTTCAAATTTTTTTTTAACGTTGTAAACATGGTGTCACTCGGGGTGTTAAAACACCATGTTGGGTGTTGTAACCATGGTGCTATATATATATATATATATATATATAACCGAACTAAATCTTTACAACGCTCAGGCAGTTCTGTACAACTTGTAGAATTGTTCTGGCTATCTTTGCCATGAATACGGTTTATATGAGATTTTTCCATCTGTTGCGAAATTTGTAACCTCTGACCAAACCTTCTTCTGTATTTCTTTGAGTTATGGAAGTATCTAGCACGAAGACGTTTTATACGTTAATCAGATACTGATGTTCTCTCCATATCTTTACCTTTACGCCGATATCATTGTTACAAATTTCTTGTATCAATCTTAGATGCATTGACAACAAGGGGTCATTCACTGGGGACTATTGCTGTGGATGCGAGAAACGGTCACATGCGAGTATTGTTGAAAATAGTCAGTGATTTTATTTAATCGACAGTACGAAAAGGAACAACTTAAATTTCGGACCTTGCAACGCCGTGTTGGGCTATTAATTATCAATTTCTTCGTAGACTTAAAATATGTCTTTACGTTTTTCTGATTTGAAACCGGTATAGAGAGAGAGTCATAAATATCGTGGTATTTTTTTCTGTGGTCACCTGTCTGCCCTTTTCCTTTCCCTTTGAACTCATTGTATTCCCTGCATCTCCTCTGTATCTTTGTCAACTTTCCTTGAGACGCAAGAATCTTGCAAATATGAATTTCCTTGATTGAGTTCAAATCGCCATTGTAAGTTAGTAATAGAATGCCTTCACAACAAAATTTGGCGTCACTTGTGTGCGATATGAACTGTTGGCTCAGTTGTAGAGTTTCGGCACTGCAATCTGTGGTCGCTGGCTCGATCTCCAGTGGTAGAGATTACGGTATACACTGCTGATAAGACCTAACATGGTTGAAACGGTTGTTCATTGTTCCCGTATATCATGCGTAGGTGTTCGGCGGATTTTCTGGTCATGGTAATTCAATTCACAATATTAATTCTTCTATAAAAATAAGTACGCCTTCACAACAGCTATAGTTTTTTTAGCACCCAAACTGACAATGAAACACTTGGTGCTGCCGAAAGCATGAGTAGTAGACTGTAAATATTTCCCTACAAAATTGGGTTCCGTAAGTGTCAATATATCAAATACGTTTTTTAATAACATTACGAAACTATTATTTTTCTTTTGTAGACGCTCTGCAAATGAGTCACAAGAAAAAAAGATCATTAATTTACCAACCTGAAGATAATCACACATCGAAATAGTTGAAAATACTCTTTAAAAAAACTCTCTCTCACACAGACACACACACGAAATATTCACACATACACGCGCAAGCATACCTTACGCAAATTGAGGAGACACCGTAGTGTTGTGGTAAACAAACTGTATTACAACATCATAGTAAATGAATTTAAACTCCAGTCGCACTATTGCGTTCACTTTTGGACTAATGCCCATGGGAAAGATAAGAAGCCACATATCCCATATCTGTGAGTTAAATAGTACCATGAATGTACTTTTTTGAACAAATCTTGGTGAGCAAAACCCCACAAACCAGCAGTTGTACGACCGCCTACCTCCTATCTCACTAGCAATCCAAGTAAAACAAGACATGCTATACATCATCATCATGTCGTGCCGCTAGCACGGATATCCCTGACCCTCTCTCGCCACTTATTCCTATCGTTCATCGCCTCTGGCTGGTCTTCAGGGCTACATCCTGTATCCTCACATAGCTGCTGTATGTATGTTCTAGCTGCTCGTCCTGCTTTTGCTCGGCCATATATTGGGGTCCATAGGAGTAGATCACTTATGAGCTCGTCTCTGCTTCTCCAGCAGTGTCCTGTATGTCTGGTTCATCTAACTTGGATAGTTTTCGCGATGGGAGGTAGGTGGCCTTATAGTTGGTGCTTTGTGGGGTGTTGCCGCCAGGACTTGTTCAATATTGCTCGCAACATTCTTGTGTAATTGCCGTCTAGCTTCTTCTCCACCCGTTTTGTTAGCGTTCAATAGGTGCATCCATACGGCAGTATCGACACGACTGCTGCCTGGAAGAAACTGCGTTTCATTTTATTGGTCAGGTTTGATTTCCATATGATACATGCTATACACTGCTCGAGAAGCCAGGATAAACTCATAAGCGATGTTCTTTCATGGACTCCCGCATATGGACTCCCCCGTGTTGGCCGACCAGCAAAAACTTACATTTATCAGTTTTTTGCGGACACTGGATGCTGTCTAGAAGACCTGCCAAAAGGGATGGAGGATAGGGATCAATGGCAAGAGAGACAAGGGACTCTATGCAGATTGTACCAACTTGATGATTAACTCTGTTCGACAAGTATGATGTGTCATTAAAAATAATTAACTACCAAACATTTTGATTCAAAAAATTCCCTTTTGCGTGGATACAGACACCAGTACACACACACACACACACATATATATATATATCGATGCAAAAGTGAACTGCTTCGATATAAAAATTGACGAAACCTCCCATCAGTCGTTTGCTTCTTGGGAAATGTCGATGCTGATAGCAAGAGACGAGTCTGCTATTTTTCCGAGCAGGTGTTGCAGACATATATATAAAACGTCTGGCAGTGGTCGTGGCATCAAGTAGTGTGTCTATTGTGTTCTGATGGCGGGCCAAAAAAAAAAAAGATAAAAACAAGAAAGAAAGCGAAGAGGAACCAGAGGTTGACGGGGCGCCGTTTGGTATAAGTGTCGTTGGAAAAAAAATATATGATGGTATTGGTGATGGAAGTTGCTAATAATTATTATTCTGTGAAGCGGACAGTAGAGTTAAGGTTTTGGCGGGAAGGAAAAGGCTGCAAAAGGTTTTGGTTAAACTGGACAGAGACATCTGCAAGAGTCAGGTATCGGCAGGGGATTTCTTTTCTTCTTGTTCGCTTTTTTCTTTTCTTCTTGTTCGCTTTTTTCCTTTCTTTACTTTTTTCTTTCTTTTTTTTTTTTTTTTTTTTTGTAGCGCTGGCGATCGCCAACAACATCTGTTGGAAAGAAAGGGAAAAAAGACAAAAAGTGAAAGGAAATATAATCAAAGATAGAAAAAGTGTTGTGCAAAGGAGAAGAAAGAGACAAAAAAAGCAACAAAAAAATGATAAATAGCAAACGAAAGGGCAAAAGAATTTAAGAAGAAGAATTCAAAAAGAAATGAAGAAAAATAGCCGAAAAACGGAAGTATGATTGAAAAGTAGAAAGAAAGAAAGAAAGAAAGAAATATTAGAAGAAAGAAAGGAAATAAAAAAAAAATTAAGAAAGAGAAAAATTATAAAACGCAAAGAAAGAAAGAAAGAAAACGAACGACTAACTGTTTGTTCTTAACTAAAAGAATTGAATAGGGAAGAATTAAATTTATTTCAAAATTATATTTCAATCTTTTTAACTAAAACTAAAGATGAAACATGAAAGTGATTGTGATACCAATTGTAATTAGAGCACTCGGAAAAGTCACCAAAGGATTGCTAATGAGATTGGAGAACTTGGAAATAAGAGGACAAGTGGAAACCATTCAAACTACAACATTGTTGAGATCGGCTAGAATACTAAGAGGAGTCCTGGAGACTTGCCATCACTCAAGACTCCAGTGGAAAACCATTATCTGACGTTGGTGTAAAAAGCTTTCAAATAAGTAAAGTTCGCAACCGTAGTTGAGGGTGACTAGAAGGCTCCCTTTTCGATAGCTACTACACCAAGGTGTAGGGGAGGGCGCTACTCCTTTCCCTGGATTGCTCCACTTTACCCTTGATCCTTACCTTATAATGCTGAGTGTTAAGTAAGCTAGCATCAAGTACCATTTTTTGAGTCTTTGGTATGACTCGATCTGTGATTGAACCCAGGTCTCCCGGGCCATTGGCAAACACTCAAACCATTATGCCAATGTCCGGTAATAATAATAATAATAATAATAATAATAATGATTTGCAAAATTGTCGACTTTTCTGTCACGGCCTACAGCAATAAAATTGAAAGAAAATGAAAAAAAAGATAAATACCTGGACTTTGCTTGGGAATTGAAAAAACTGTGGAACATGAAAGTGACAGTTATACCAATTGTGGTTGGTGCTTTTGGAATAGTAAGTAAAGGATTATTAAAGGAACTGGAGGACTTGGAAATAAGAGGACAAGTGGAAGCCATCCAAACTACAGCATTATTGAGAACAACTAGAATACTGCGAAAAGTCCTGGAGACTTGAGGAGATTTCCTGTCCCTCAAACTCCTGTGAAAGACCCTCAGCAAAAATGGTGTGAAAATCTCAGAAGGAGTAAATAATAATAATAATGACGGATACACCGTAAACGTAAAGATGAAAATGCTGACCCAAGAAGGAAAAATGAATGTTGAAATCATGAAAAGAAAACTACATTGCCTTCTCACGGGAATCAAGATTGAAGGACAGTCAAATTCGAAACCGAGAAAGTGAACGACTTATTGACAAATATCCCAAGAAACATAATCACGGAATTAAATGATTGAATCTATTAGGAGCAAAATTAGTCTGTGAATAAAACGGGGCTCCCCTGAAGACCCCAGACAAAAAGTCAAAATTCGGATGGGAACTCAGATTAGAATTGCAGATAAGAAAACTACGACAATAAGCAAGAATACTAAAACAGAACATGAAAATATATTCAAACGAAGGGAAAAAGCACAGCACCGAGAAGAAAAAAAATACAAATTGAAGAGACTGATCAAAATTACTGGTGAAAGAAGACTAAAAAGATACCAAGACTGGACCAAATATTATAGATAAAACAGGACGTTCCAAAACAACGTAAGAAAATTGTACCAACAAGTACGGGTATAATGAGCGAAGACATACCAGCAATCTAATTTGAAATGGATAACCAAAGGGAAAATCACCCTGAGCCAGAAAGATCCTCTCAAAGAAACCGGCCCAAACAAATATAAAACAACTAACTCATAACATGCCAACCGATGACGTGGAAAATACGGCATAAATTAGGGAAGAGATCTACAAGTCATTGATTAGCTGAGAGCACTTCCAAGAGGAAAAGAAAGGATGCCACAAGGGGACCAGAGGAGAACTACTATATATAGATCAATACACCCTCAACGAGAGTAAAACGAGACGGAAAAATTTACCTATGGCCTGGATTGACTACAAAAAAGCTTATGTTATAGTAACCCAAAGCTGGATATTTCATTGTCTCAAAATGTATAAAATACCCGACGAATTCATACAGTTTATCGCGAAGACCATGGAAATATATAGATCAATACACCCTCAACGAGACTAAAACAAGACGGGAAAAAAATTAAAAAGGAGTATCTCACGAGAACCAGAAAGTTACTCAAGACAAAACTTGGTAGCAGGAAACTTATCAAAGGTATAAATACGCAGGTTGTCTCCCTGGTAAGATACTCGGGACCATTCTTGAAGTAGACCAGAGAAGACCTCAAACAAATGGGCCAAAGAAAAAGAAAACTAATGTCCATGCATAAGGCCTTGCATCCCAGAGATGACGTTGACAGATTATGTGTCCAGAAAAAAGGTACGAAGAAGACTTGCCAGCACTGAAGACAGCGTTGATGCAGCGATACAACGACGCGAAGACTATATAGAAAAGCGCAGAGAAAGACTGTTCACAGCCACTAGAAGCAATATTGACGACACGAGGATCAGCAAAACAGAAATAACCAAAAAACAAAAAAAAAAAACAATTCTATGGACGTTTTAAACAATTAACAAGTGACATCTCACAAGAAAACTTGGACGTGACTAAAAAAAGGGAAACCTTAAGAGAGAAATTGAATCTCTTCTAATAGCAGCACAAGCAACGCCATAAGGACCAACCATATCAAAGCAAGGATAGATATGACGCAACAAAATAGCAGATGTAGATTATGTGGTGATAGAGACGAAACGATCAATCTCATAATAAACGAATGCACAAATTAGCACAGAAAGAGTATAAGACTAGACAGAATTGGGTGGGCAAAGTGGTACATTGGGAAATATGCTTGAGATTGAAATTTAACCATACGAACAAGTGGTATATGCAAAACCCAGCATATGTCCCGGAGAATGGGATTTTGAGATACAAACGGATCACCTAATCTCGGCCTGACGACCAGAGCTTATCATCATCATCATCATCAGGTCGTGCCACCAGCACGGATATCCCTGACCCTCTCTCGCCACTTCTCCCTAACGTTCATCGCCTCTGGCAGGTCTTCAGGGCTACATCCCGTATCCTCAAAGAGCTGCTGTATGTATGTTCTAGCTGCTCGTCCTGCTTTTGCTTGGCCATATGTTGGGGTCCATAGGAGTAGATCACTTATGAGCTCGTCCCTGATTCTCAAGCAGTGTCCTGCATGTCTGGATCGTCTAACATGGATAGTTTTCGTGATGGGAGGTAGGTGGCCTTATAGTTGTTGCTTTGTCGGGTGTTGCCTCCAAGACTTGTTCAATATTGCTCGCAGCATTCTTGTGTAATTGCCGTCTAGCTTTTTCTCCAACCGTTTTGTTAGCGTCCAAGTAGTGCATCCATATAGCAGTATCGACACGACTGCTGTCTGGAAGAAAATGCGTTTCATTTTATCGGTCAGGTCTGACTACCATATGATCGATAGCTTATCGATAGCTATCCATGCCTTCTTTAGCCGCGTGTCGATGTCTTTTTCGGTTGATGAGACACTGCTTCCGAGGTTGGTGAACTTGTCTACCAGTTTCAGAGAGCTTCCGTCTAGTGTGGAAATGACGCCTGTCTCGGTTAACCACAGAGTAAAATGGAGAGAAATCGAGAAGGATAAGTACCTCGACTTTGTTAGAGAATTGAAAAAACTGTTGAATATGAAATTGAGGTTATACCAGTTGTAATTGGTGCTCTTGGTACAGTCCCCAAAAAATTGGTAAAAGGACGAGAGGAGTTATAGATAAGAGGACAATCCAAATAACAGCATTGCTGAGATCGGCCAGAATACTGAGAAGAGTCCTTGAGGAGACTTGTTGTCACTTAAACTCTAGTGAAAGACCATCAGCTCACCCTGACGTGAAAAACTCTCAAGGAGTAAAATAATAATAATAATAATAATAATAATAATGTAAAAGAGTACAAGACTAGACATGATTGGGTGGGCAAAGTGATCCACTGGGAAATGTGCAAGAAATTTAAATTAGACCATACCATCAAATGGTATATGCACAACCCAGCACCTGTCCTAGAAAATGGCACACACAAACTCCTATGTGACTTTGATATAGAAACGGATCACCTAATCTCGGCCAGAAGACCAGACCTTATAATAATCAACAAAAAAAAAGAAAATCTGTCTGCAAAATTGTCGACTTTGCTGTACCGGCGGACTACAGAATAAATCTGTAGGAATGTGAAAAGAAGAATAAGTCCATAGACCTTGCTAGAGAATTGAAAACCCGTGGAACATGAAAGTGATTGTACCAATTGTGATTGGTGCTTTCGGCCCAATAACTAAAGGATTATTAAAAGGCCTGGAGGACTTAGAAGTTGGCAGACGGGTAGAGACTATCCAAATGACTGCATCGCTGAGAACGGCCAGAATCCTGAGAAGAGTCCTGGAGACTTGAGGAGACTTGCTGTCACTCAAACTCCAGTGAAAAACTATCAGCTAACGCTGATGTGAAAAACTCTAAAAGAGTAAGTAATAATAATAATACATCGATTCATTTTTTAATGCAACTTCTATTTTTTGTTTGTTTTTGTTTATTTTTTTAGGTGAGCGTTTTTTTTTTTTGTTTTTATTTGTTTTGTTTTCGTTTTTTACCTTTTTTTTTTTTTTAATCATCTTATCAATTACGAAATGTAAGTGAATAAAAATATTTGAAGCAAAAACACTTTTTCAAAAATCCAATTTGGAGATTTTGTTTCTGATCCTAAAATAAATAAACATGAGCTTTATTTAAAATTCCTGAAACATTTACTCAACTTTCTAATTTATGAAGAAGGAAGAAAAAAAAACAATTTTTCTACTTTTTAATCAATAAAGAAAAAAATCAATGAAAGAATATCTAATTGGATGGATAAAATGATAAAATATTAAATATAAATCTTAAAATGTTATATTTTTCTTTTACTCATGGGCCTTTCGTTAAGGTCAGAGAATTGTCTCATGTGAACAAACATGGAAAATTAAATATCTAAATATTTTATATATAAATTTAAATATATTCTATTCCAATCTCATGGAAATAATTTACTACCAAGAACATTTGATATATTTATTCATTTAATTTAACTTACTGTGCCAACTACAGTCAGGACTTAAGGATTTTCAGTTACAAGATTTGAAACGGCAGATTAAAAAATCTTAAATCTGAAATATTTTTGAAATTTGACTAATTTTCAAAAAATGAAAAAGAAGTTAGCGCAAACTGTTCTGACTGACTGATACAACTCTTAACCCTGAACTAACCTAAGCCCCACCACTAAGTTAACCCCAATCCAAAAACACTAACAACGATTGAAGCAAAAGAAAGAGGTGTTTTTTTTTTTTCATAACTTTACTCGTAATACATGCTTTTGATAAATTTTAAGTGAATAGTGCAGTAATCAGTGAGGTTGAATTTAACACCTAAAAAGGTTTTCGTTTCCTTAAGTTAAAGAATTGGTTCTCGTTTTTACTTTGTTGACATCATCCTCATCATCAGAGTGTACCGACAGAACAGATTCCTTTGACTCTCTTTCGCCACCTGTCCCTATTTGCTATCATACTTGGTAATCCCTCATGACGATTTATTTTGGTCATTGGCTATTTAATGTCAAAACCATCCTTGTAAAACAGCTGTAATCCTATTTACCCCATAGCGAGGGCGGGGGTAGGGAGGTTCATGCCTTACCCAACCATATTAATCCAAAAGTGAACCTTAAAGTGCAACTAGAGTTCGAACGCACTTACTTTCAGGACTTAGTCCAACACTTTAGCCATTACACCACGTGGACAGTCCCCCCCTCGGTCACAAAGCTGATGAATGTAAATGCTAGTCGGTCAACAATGATGTATCCATAGGAAAACGTCACTTATGAGTTCGTCCTTACCGTACCAACATTACCCAGCATGTCTGACTCGTCTTACTCAGATGATACGTGAGATGGGAGGTAAGTGGCCGTACAGCTGCCGTTTTGTTGGGTGCTGTTTCATTGATTTATTGAAAATAGCACGCAGCATTCTTGTGTAGCCCTCATCAAGCTTTTTTTTCTCGGCATTTTGTTAAAATCCAAGTGGTGCAACTATGCAGTAGTACTGACACATCTACAGCTTGGAACAATGTCCATTGTACTTTCCTAGAGAGGTCACATTTCCATATGGTCGTTAACTTGTCCATAGCAATCAATGCTTTACCTATGCGTATGTTGACATCGTTTTCAGTAGAGCAGTTATTGCTACCAAGGTGTTTGCCATTGGATAAGATGGGTCCTCCACATTAACTCTGTCTTTATGTGATCTCATTTGAGTTCACATAAAGATCAATTCCTTTTGCTGCTTGTTGTAGACTATTCATTTCGTTTAATTTCGTTTTATGGCACATCAACCATTGTAGGTTATTTAATGCTAAATCATATATATATATATATATATATATATATATATATATATATATATATATAAACAGTTCTATTTCAAACAATTCAGTTAAGCATAAGTAATGTTTTGTTTTCACACAGTAAAATGTAGAAAATGTTCTATTTTAAACAATTCAGTTTAGTGTAAGCTCACAGTTTAGTTCTATTTGACCCATAGATAGGACCTTATTTGATGCTACCACACTGGGCCAGAGTAGACCTGAGACTGAGGGCAACAAAGGGCTACTTTGCATTCACTAAAATCCTACATTACTGGAGCCTCACCATCAGATTGTTTAGTGTCATATCTAGGACATTCGTTGGGGGAGTCTTACCCACCCCCACAGAGAAGTAGTCGGTGACTGAGACAACACGGTGCCGATAGAAGGGCTAGATCAACTACATAGTCTGCATCAGTATTCAACGAATGACACAATAATGTAAGACAAGTTTCTAATCTGAATGTTCGTTGGTTGGTTGGTTGGTTGGTTGGGTTTTATGGTATATCAACCTTTGTAGGTTATTTAACGCAAAATCCATTTTTATGCAAATAGTCAGTTCTATTTCAAACAATTCAGCTTAGCATGAGTACACTGTTTAATTATCAAAAACATTCCTATTTTAAGCTATTCAGTTTATTCAAACAGTTCTTATTCAGCTAATTCAGTTTAGTATAAGTGTAGATTTTGTTTACTCAGTTAAACAGTTCTATATTGAACAATTCAGTTTCATGTAAGTTGAGTTTCAATGTCAAAAACAGTTTCATTTCAAACAATCCAGTTCAGCATAAGTACACAGGATAAATGTAAGTACACAGTTTAATTGTCAAAGACATTTCTATTTTAAGCTATTCAGTTTAGTCAAACAATTCTAATTCAAACTATTCAGTTTTAGCATAAGTATGCAGTTAGTTCTATTTAACCCATAGATAGGGCCCTATCAGGTACTACCACTCCGGGCCAGAGAGGACCTAGGAGCAATGGTAATAAAGGGGTGCTCCAAATTCCCCCAGGCTCCAGTGGAACCTCACCATCAGATTGTTTAATGTCATATACCAGGACACTCGTTTAGTGGGGGGGTCTTACACCTCTAGAGTGCAGTCAGTTTAGGTGCAGTCAGTTTATTCTACAGCCCCCCACCCAGCCGACTGGGGAATTCTAATATAGAATCAAATTGATAAAGTGATCATGGGCGCATGCAATCATTGGTCTGAAGTTAATCCTATTTACCACCGCAGAATATGACACAAGGTCAATTTTTTAAGCGGAGTTTAACAGGTTTCAATTCAGAGTTTTCCTTCTCCTAGACTAGTTGCCTCACCAAGGCTGAAAAACCCAGTCTGTCCTACTATTTACCCATGGAGGGAGAATTATTGGATTCATACCTTAGTGCTATGTGAAATGCAATCATTCTCGTCCAGGATTTGAACTCGAGTCGCCGTGTTCATTTCCTACGACGATAACCATTATACCACGGGCACCTCTGAAGTTAATGAAACTTATGTGGCGTTTTGTCTCAAACGAAATTTTAGAAGCATATTTTAAAAGCAACTTGGATTTTTTTTTCCTCCGTGATAAATTCCAATTGAAAATATGATAGAGCAATCATGGAACAAGATTAGGAAATTCTTTGACATGCTGTGAATTCGCCAGACCTGTTACCTCAAAATCATCAGTTCCTGCCGATTCAAACAATTTTACAATGACGAAAAAATTCTTCGAAAAATTCCTCGAATCCAACGAGGAATAACCATTTTCCTGAAAGATAATTGGAATCCTGAGAAAATATTGAAGTGGCGGAATAAGTGTAGAAAAAACATCATGGGTAAATGCCTCAAGCTATCTCGAAAGGAATACACCCGACAGAGTAGGAACAATGATACAATTAGAATTATGCAAACTACTTGGGTTTAGGCATATAAGCAAATGATATACAAGACGCAGAAGCAAAATTAGGAATATTCCAGCAGAATAATAAACGATTCTATGAAAAAAACAAATTAATTAAAAAAAAAGAAGATAAACACAAAACAGTAAATTTACTCAATATGGTCACCATTTTTTTCACTTCTTGAATCATCATGCCTTTAAAACGATTTTCATGCCTTCAAAATTCTTCTGACATTTTATTCTATTCCTCCTCAGTAGCAGTCTTAGGCGACCCAATATGTGGATGGGAAGTAGCATTTGTTTTGTTTTCTAAAATACCCCATATAGCGTAATCAAGGGAATTAAGGTCTGGGCTTACATCTTGTTTAATTGCTGTCCTCACAGTTTTCTCGTGGACTTTCAATTCATTAGCATGCAATCTTATTGACATTGTGTAGTCCTTCTTCATCACCGTAGCGAGAGCAGTTAAAAAGCCTTTTCGTTTTTGTTTTGTTTTTTTGTTCAATTCTTCATTCTCCCTTTTCCTAACAAAGCACTTTTTTTGAAAAAGAAAAATTGTTTTGTATACGGTATATAAAGAAACTTTGGCTTGTTTCGGCGTAAAGCAAATCATAGATTCTTTTTCATTTCTCTTCTTGCTCACTTATATTGGGTTAAATTTTAATTTAAAAGAAAAGTGCTTGAATAAAAGAACTAATAATAAAAATTTAAATTTATTGCATTTTTTTTTTTCAAAAATTGAACTAATAAAGCTAAAAAAAACGTTTTAAAAATTATTCCATATATTGCTTCTCCACCCGGCAATTAAAAAATATAGGCTATCCATGAAAATCAAAGAAATAAAAATATACCAGGAATTTAACATAGAAACCAACCACCACACCCAAAACTGCACTTGGTGGTGGGACTTACAGAATGCAAACTGCATCCTCTGCAGAGGGGTAAAACTTTCTCCACCCCCCATCCCAAAAGGGTGTGTCCTGTGTGTGACACTAAACTACATCTAATGATAAAGCTGCTGATCTTGAGATCTAGAAGGTTAATAGTACGCTTTCATTGCCATTACTCCCAGATCCACTCTAACACGGAGTGCTTGTACCTGTTTAGGCACCAACTATTGATCAAATAAATCTGTTTAAAACTGATCGTATTCGATAGGATTGAGTAAAAACAACTCCTAATAGACCACAGCAAAAATGTAAATGCGAACGCGATTCCTTGACCTCTCGGCATAAGATAACCCAAGATGAGTGGACATAACGTTAAGATCAATTAATCCCCTGAAATCCATTAGATATTTGCTTCATATGTCAATAATAGAATACTGTTGAGTGCTCGAGAAGTGAAGAGACTTGTTGTCACTTTATACAGAGCGAGATCAACAAGAGATAGCTGAGATATAACAAAAGCAACGGTAATTATCAGGATGATGATGATGATGATGATAAAACTTCCATGGTCGCAGCACTTTCAATTACGGAGAACGAAAATGTGCAATGAATAGAATGTATTTTGTTTGTTTGTTTGTTTGTTAAGTTGGTCGATTACTTCTTTTTTTGTTTATTTGTTTTTTGTTTTGCTTTTTTTGGGGGGGTCTTATTTCGTATTGTATATTTTCTTCTTTCTCTTTATCTATTTTTTGTGTTTTGCTTATTTTTACTCATTTCTTGATTTTTTTTTTTTTTTTTTGCGTTTTTTTTTTTTTTTTCTCTTCAGACAAGGCAGGTTACTTCTTTCTCCCATCACAGTACAAACAGCGACCGCAAGGTGGCGCTGACAGGCCGGCTGGCTTGCCATGACACGTGACCCTGGGACATTTCTCTCCATTTGTCAAAGCCCTTTTCTCTGAACCTCGTTTTCCGCCATTGAATCTTCCCGCTTTGCGGCTTACGTAACCTTTACGTAGTCACAAAAAAAGAGCTTGTTTACGCCACGAATTCACAGTGGTTTCATAGCTTAGCTCCTTTTTTGTTTTTTGCTTTTTTTTTTTTTTGCTTTCTTTTGTTTTGTATTTTTTAACATTTTTTCTTTTTATTATTATCTTCGCTTCTGATTTCTATGTTTTCTCTATCTCTCTGTTCCTTATTCTGACTCCCACAACCTCACTCTTTCTTCTTCTTCTTCTTCTTCTTCTTCTTCTTCTTCTTCTTCTTCTTCTTCTTCTTCTCACTCTCTCTCTCTCTCTCTCACACACACACTTGCACACAAGCACACACACACACTCTTTATCTTGCTATTTCCCGTAATTTCGTTGCCTCATCTCCTTTCTATTAGATTTTCTTTCTCTTCTCCGTGTATTGCTTAGATAAAGATGGTTATGTTGGAAGAATATGTGACGCCTTTAAATATTCACACTGTCCAAAGATATGCTTGATTATATATTTATACGAGTACATCGACTTCTATACATTGAAGCAAATAAAACTACTTGCATCCATATAAAGATATATATATATATATATATATATAAAGTCAATGCAATCGTATATGTGTGCATACGCAATCGTATAACAATATATATGTATGTTGCCTTTAGCGTCTATTGCAAGCCTCTTCGTAGTTGAATTGAGGTCTCGGCTACCGTTGAACGGATGTATGTAAACAATAGTAATTGTGATTCATAACCGTTTAAAATTTACTCCGCATCTGATATCTCCTCGTGGCTGAATGGTTAGAAGCTTTGGTTTGACGTTTGAGTCAACCGGGTTTCGATCCCAGCTACGGGAAGATACTGTCTAGCCACACTGATGAGTTCTGATAGAACGAAACAGATCTGTCTGTGGATGACTATATATATATATATATATATAATGTAACTAGATAAAAACTCAGCCATGGTTAAACTGCCATTACAAATTTATTTCGACGAAGAATACTATCTGCGTCTCTTCAGATGACACGTTTCTTCTCAGGTCAGCAAATTTGGTTTATAGTATATTATAATAGCCATACAACGAACACTCCCATAGATTTATATGAAATCCCTCATATATTCTATATACGAAAATTCCACACCAATTGTCTTTCGACATCAACTGGATATTACTAATATATATATATATATATATATATATATATATATATTCAAATGAACATTTACAGCAGCAATTGGAATACACCCTACTAAAGCCTGATTGTCACAGCTGGGGAATTTCAAAAATGCAATCTAGACGTGAGGACACTTTAGAAGAACGATATGTAATAAAATTCTGTTTTAAACTTGGAAAAAATGCCACAGAAACGTATGGAATGCTTCAGAATGCTTTTGGAGCATCTTGCATGAATCGAGCATCAGTTTTTGAGTGACATAAGAGATTCAAGAAAGGCAGGGAGTCTGTGAGGTATAATGAGAGGTGTGGGAGAAGTAAGGAAGTCAATACATCAGAGTTGATTGGCCAAAGGGTTATGGTGAGGGTTAGGGATACTATGTTGAGGTTTTATGTGAGTTCAGGAAGAGTTTCCATCGGAAGACGCCAGCACTCTTCAAATCGGGTCAGTGGCATTTCCACCAGGACAATACACCAGTCCATAACTCCAGACTATTTGACCAAAATGGGCATCAAGACAGTTCTTCAGTCTCCCTATAGTCCAGACCTTGCTCCCTGTGACTTTTGGTTATTCCCAAAGGTCAGAGGCTGTCGTTATGAGACAATTGAGGAGATGAAAGTGGCTGTGATGAAGGTCATTGACACGCTCACACAAGAGGACTTCCATGGTTTTGCAGAAATTTTTGGAACGGTACAAGTATATTGCAGCCGGTTGAGATTACTTCGAAAGGGACAAGAGTTTTATGTGTGTACTATCAATAAAAGTGCTCATACGAAATAATTCTGGAAACTTATTTAATGATCCTCGTATATTTAGATGCATGTGTATATATAGATAGATATAAATGCGAATACGTACGCACATTTCTATTCACGGATGTATGTCTGCGTATACATAGTTGTACTGTGTATGCATGTTTGCATATACATATACAGTGGGGAGAATAAGAGTTTAATTCCCAGCTGATTTTCGGAGTTTGCTACCTTACGAAAATTGGAACGGTCCATAATGTTCAGTGCAGGTCTGTCTTAACTGTGAGAGATAGAATATCTAAAAAAAAATCAAGAAAATCACATTTTATTAATTTTCTAACATTATTCTTTTTTTTAGATAAATATATACCCCCTACCAACCAGCACTGATTCAGGTCCCGTAGACCAGTTATGTGACCAGGAGTCTAATTATAACTCCTAATCAAGTACTCATTACCTGTATAAAAGACACTAGTTCATAGAATCCTTTAATGAACCAGGATCTAATCTCTACACAATGGGCAAGATGAAAGAATTGTCTCAGGACATCCCATACAAAATTGTATACCTGCACAAGACTGGGATGGGTTACAAGACGATTGGCAAGCAGCTTAATGAGAAGGAGTCAACTGTTGGCGCGATAATAAGAAAATGGAAGAAACACCAATTGGCTATCAATCTCCCTTTGGTCTGGAACTCCATGCAAGATCTCCCAATATGGAGTAAACCTGATTAGGAAAAAAGTGAGGGGACAAGCTGGAACTACGTGACAAGAGCTTGTTGATGATGTCAAGGCAGCTAGGACCAACAGTCACCAAGACGACCATTAGTAACACACGATGTCGTAGTGGACAGAGCCCGTAAGAAGGCACATATACAGGCCCGTCTGAAGTGCAAATAAGCACTTGGGTGATTCAGAAGAGGGTTAGGAGAAAATGCTGTGGTCTGATGAGATTAAAATTGAGCTTTTTTATCAACTCAACTCGCCGTATTTGGAGGGAAACAAGGCTGATTTGGACCTCAAGAACACCATCCCAACCATTAAGCATGATGGTGGAAACATTATGCTTTGGGGCTTTTTCTCTAAGGTGACAGGGCGACTACACTGGGTTGAGAGAAAGATGGATAGAGCCAAGTACAGGGAAATCTTGGGTGAAAACCTTACCTTTGCCAGAACACAATATGTTTCGAGGATGGGTGTTCCAGCATGATAAAGACTCGTAGCATACGTCTAAGGCAACAAAAAGAGTGGCTCAAGAAGCACATAAGGGTAATGGAGTGGCCTAATCAGTCTCTGGACCTTAATCCTTTAGAGAATCTGTGGAGGGAGCTGAAGATTCGAGTTGCCCAACGACAACCTACAAATCTTAAGGATTTCGAGAAGATTTGCAAAAAGGAGTGGGCCCAAATCCTCCCTGGAATCTGAAAAAACTTGGTAACCAACAACAGGAAATGCCTGGCTGCTGTGCTTACCAACAAGGGTTTCTTCAACAAGTACTGAGTCATGTTTTGCTATGGGGTGAAATACTTATTTTTTCAATAAAATACAAATAGATATTTTTTAAATTGTTATGTGATTTTTTTAGAATTCTTTTTTATATCCTATCTTTCACTTTCAAGACAGACCAATCCTAAAAATTATAGACCGTTCCTAATTTAATAAGCTGACAAACTCAGGAAATCAGCAGGGGCTAAAATACTTATTTTCCCCACTACACAAGTATAATGTAGGTGTAGCTATTCATTTAAATATATGCAAGTATATAAGAAAGACCAATACTAAAGGGTTTTAGGGTACTATTTGTGTCTTTAGAATATATATATATATATATGTGTGTGTGTGTGTGTGTGTGTGATTAAAAATTCTTAGAAACGCTCAAACTAAAAATTGGAGACTGTGAAACCTTTTATATGTAAAGGTTTTCTTTTATTCAATTTGTTATATAACATATGCCATGGATTTTTGATTCGTTCCTAGTGACCCCAGGTGCTTTGACAAGCTGTCACGTTGTGATTAGTAAACAGGACAGCACGATCAGGGCACTCGGGTACAACAGGTGTGTAACCGCAAGGAGACCACGTGATGAGAACCACGCGGTCATATTTGGACAGAGTGCAGAGAATCGCAGTCGAGCGTGGGACACGCAGCCGATCAGAGGCGTCTCTGATAAGCTTGCAAGAAGATGCAAGCGTTGGCACCCCCTGGCTCCTGGAAGAAGAAATAGGAAGAAGTCCTATACTCTCTTAGTATATGTCTCTCCACCCATCTCTCACACACCACAGAAACATCAACCCTTTCGAGAATAAAGTGTGAGAGATATATTTTTATTAAGTGTGTTCCTTCGTTCATTGAAGTCGTAAATCATCTTTGATTATGTTTCTGCTTATATTTGTATTTGTATGTGGGTAATACAACAAATTTAAAAATGCAATTGTCAGTCCCATTTATACTCATATATATGTTTGTAAATCCATGAATCTGTTGTCTAATGCTGAAAAGATACATACAGTAGAAACATGGAAAGACAACATCAGAAACACGTCAAGATTTCTAATACTTGCACTTCTCCAGTATTTGGTTTTGGTTTGTTGGTTTTATGGCATATCAACCTTTGTAGGTTATTTAACGCCAAATCCATTTTTATGTAAATAATCAGTTCTATTTAGAACAATTCAGTTTAGCATAAGTACACAGTTTAATTGTCAAAAACATTTCCATTTCAAACTATTCAAGCAGTTATATGTAATAATTCAGTTAAGTGTAAATATAATTTTAATGTCGAAAAACAGTTCTATTTGAAATAATTCAGTTAAGCATAAGCACAGAGTTTAAGTGTAAGTACGGTTTAATTGTCAAAAACATTTCTATTTCAAACTCTTCAGTTTAGCATAAAAATGTTGTTAGTTCTATTTAACCCATAGATAGGGCCCTATCAGGTGCTACCACTCCGGGCCAGAGTGGACCTGGGAACAATGGCAATGAAGGGGTACTCCGCATTCCCCAAAGCTCCAGCATTGCTGGAACCTCACCATCAGATTGTTTAGTGTCATATCCAGGACACTCGTTAGGGGGGGTCATACCCCTCTGCAGAGGTGCAGTCAGTGTATTCTACAGCCCCAGCCAACTGGGCAAAGTTCTCCAGTACATTGATAGTATCCTTATACGTCGACATATATAGAGACATCAACCATAGTTCAATATTTCCAAAACTCATTGCTATGATTATGCATGCATATATATATATATATATATATATATGTCTTTGGGTGTACATATTTCAGTGTCTTCATGTCTATTTCTGTCAGTTCATATATGTGTGTGGTGAATTGTTCTTACATATATACAGGATACGATAGATAGATAGATATCCTATTTACCAACCCTTCCGCTCGGGCAGGATATGACACAAGGTCAATTTTTAAGCGAAGTTTAACAGGTTTGAATTCAGAGTTTTCCTTCTCCTAGACTAGTTGCCTCACCAAGGCTGAAGAACCTAGTCTGTCCTACTATTTACCCATAGCTGGAGGGAGAATAATTGGATTCATACCTATCCCAAGGGTATTAGTGCCATGTGAAATGCAATAAGTCTCGTCCAGGATTTGAACTCGTGTCGCTGTGTTCATTTCCTACGACGATAACAATTACACCACGGGCACCTCCAAATAGATAGATATGAATCAAGTGCGATGGACAGGCTGAAAGACAGATAGACTGATGCATAAAAATCTACGGAGATAGATAGATAGATAGATAGATAATGAATACACTGAGATAGATAGATAGATAGATAGATAGGTTGGGTGTTTTTTCTTGTTTTGGGGGGGGGGATTTTATGGCAGGTCAACCCTTGGGTTATTTTATGCCGAAGACATTATTGTTTTATTTCTTTTATGCGGGGCATGTTTGTTATTTCTGTGGGTATTTATACTCTTTTTTTTTCTTTTCTGGCATGTCAGCCATTATTGGGTTATTTTATGCCGAATATTTTTTAATTACCAACCGCGGAAACTAATTGTTTGGGAATCATTTATAATTCTGCAAACAATTCACTTACAACAGAATGTTAATTAATTTTAGAAAATTTCTAATTGCTACATAAATTTTTAATTGCAATTTATTTTCTGAGCTATAAAAGACGAAACTATTATATATGTATATATATAATGCATTCTTCACACACACACACACAAATACACACACATATATATATGTTTGTATGTGTGTGTGTGTGTGTGTGTGTGTGTGTGTGAAGAATGCATCATATATATATATATATATATATATATATAATGTATTCTTCAGTCCAGTAAATCCGGAGTAGAGAACAATTCCGTCAGGACAAGTAAATTATTCAAACTTCGATTATTTAAATATTCCTAGTAAAGAGGTCAATGTAAACGATATCACAGAGCAACAATTCCTGTGAGAAAAGCAAAATCCGGTCCTTTTAGGATTATAATTTTATTTCCATCCTGTTATGAGCATTGATATGAATCAATAACTCCAAAATTAAACAGGACTTCTTCAGATCCATATGGTTATAATGAATACAGCCAGAATGTGGGGGGGGTCGTGGACACAAGAGGGAAGGATGTGAAGGGGGTAAAGAGTTACCTCACCTCTTGGCCAATTCCGGTTTTTCTTTCGTTACCGGTCGGAACCAAAAGAAAATAAATAAACGTAAGTTCTAATTTACATTCTACAATAATTTAACCTTCATTTTAACGTAATTCTTCAGATTTACCAACAATTTAAGGAATTACAACAATTCTGATTTACCATAAGCAAAGATTACAGTAATCCTTATCTTAAACTCAAAAATTTCCTCGCGTCCATTTATTCCACCATTTTTCCTTTGAAACGTCCGACCCCACGTGGTGGGTTCCTTCATTTCTTTTATTCCTCTTACCTCATCTGCCCCAATTTAATCCTATTTTTATAGTTAATTAATCATTATCTTAGATTTTTGCCTGTCATTTTAATTTATTCCTATGCCTACATCTAGCTATTAAATCACAACTCTGATTTAATAATTTTTTCTGGGTCTGGGTATAGCATAATTTGTATCTTTTCTTCTAGACACAGGTTACATCTACTATCAAAGCATTTTGGAGTATTCGACTTTTTCAATATGCTCCATTGAATTTCAGGTGTTAGACCCTTATTTTTCAAATTTCAAAATTGCTTGGATAGGGCCGTTTGGTTCTTCAAATGCTCATGGGAGAAAGAGTGATTATGATTAGTGAACCTCAGCTTCCATTTCATCGAGGAGATCCCTATATAGGTTTTTGCATTCTTAACCATATTTACCAACCCCTCCTCTCGGGCAGGACATGACACAAGGTCAATTTTTAAGCGGAGTTTAATAGGTTTCAATTCAGAGTTTTTCCTTCTCCTAGACTAGCTGAAGAACCTAGTCTGCCCTACTATTTACCCATAGCTGGAGGGAGAATAATTGGATTCATACCGAGGGTATTAGTGCTCTGTGAAATGCAATCAGTTTCGTCCATGATTTGAACTCGTGTCGCCGTGTCCATTCCCTACGACAATAAACATTACACCACAGGCACCTCCAATAGTTTTTGTATTCTTAACGTTTTCTTTTGAGTAAATGATTTATATATATATATATATATATATATATATGTGTGTGTGTGTGTGTGTGTGTGTGTGTGTGTGTGCGCGCGCGCGCTAGATTAAGTTTTGCAATTAGGTTACCTGTTTCAATATCCATACTTTCTCTACTATAGTATCTATTTGGTTTATTTCTGAACGTTACATTGTCTGATTGATTTTGGTGATTTTATTCTTCATATTGATGGGTCTCTATCGGGTTTAGCTGAGGGTAGTTTGTTTGTCGTGTTTTTGTTTGGTTGGTTGGTTTTTTGCTGTTTTTTTTTCTCATTGTTCATTTTGGTATTGATATGTGTTTTTCAATATTGATCAATGAGAACCTCTGGTATTTGTTAGATTGGTTCTGGCTTTTTGGGAGTTAAGGGGTTTTTTTGTGTGTGTGTGTGTGTTTTTTTGGGGGGGTTGTCAGTCTTTGATGGTTTTGGTGGACGGCTAGGCGATCTATATGACCTTTGTTTTGTAGATTTTGTATTTTTTGGTGAAGTGGTTTGTGTTTGAGTGGTAAATTTTTCGTGTACGTTTTTTCTATGATTATTTCTTTGGATTTTTTTTTTTACTTTGTTGTAAGTTCTTTTGCTAAAGTTTGTTCTTCCATTTGATAGAATCCTGAAACTTAGGCTGATATTTTAATTCCAACTGGATTAGTATCCCGACGTGAGTTCTATAACTGTTTGATTGCTGTTTCTGATGGGGTTTTCCCTCTGTATTACAGTGGCGTAAGTGTTCGCCCTATTATAGGACTTTACAATACTTCGAGATTCAAAAAAAGTTATATTTCTCTTATACTTTACTTCCTGTATGTCTATCTCTCTTTTGTGTGTGTGTATATATATATATATATATATATAGTCATCGACATAGAGACCTGTTTCGTTCTATCAGAACTCTTCAGTGTAGCTAGTTAGGCTAGATTCCGGAAGCTGGGATCGAAACCTGTCTGACTGAAACACCAATCCAAGATTCTACCACTCAGCCACGAGGAAACCAGCGCAAGCGAAAGAAATTTAAACGCTTATGTATCACATTTGTTTTTGTTTACATATATCCCCTGAACAGCTACCGAGTGCTCAATTCATTTAAAGAGCCTTGCTTTACGCTAGTGGCAACCATTACTTCTCTAGCTAGAGAGCTCAACCTTACAGAGATAGGGGGGCTTATATATTGTCATCCACAGACAGACCTGTTTCGTTCTATCAGAACTTTTCAGTGTGGTTAGACAAGCTAGATTCCCGAAGCTGGCATCGAAATATCTTAAGATCTTGAGAAAGCGGGTGGTTTTCTGGGGTGGGTGTCTGAGCATTTACTTCCGTTGGGACAATCTTCGGTCCATGTGGTCTGGATAACCTCTGGCCACACCTTCCCCATGTCAGACGTCTTTTACATTTCACCCAGAAGTGTCAGTGTATATGACATTTAAAAGGATCCCAAAGGTGCAAGGAAATATTGTTCAACTCTCTCGGCGTAAAATCCAGTTTTACCTTTCTCTAGTATGATTTGTTAACTAGGATACACTAGTCAATAAAAACGGTTGAATTTTTATATAATATATCTGTGTATATCAAAATAACTAAATGAATAAAAAACAAAAGAATTGCAATTCTTTGTTTTGTTTTTTTTTTGTTTGTTTTTTTTCAATATAAACTGATGATTCTATAAATACGTTTCTCATAATATGATGAGCAAAAATCCATATGAAACGCAAAAAAAGAAAAAAAATAACACAAAAATACCCCGAAGAATCTTCTTTGCATATTTAAAAAACATGAAATCAGGATTTTTAAACAAAAAAAAATTATTAACTTTCTTTCTAAGCGGAACATTTCCCAATTTGAGGAATATTTTTTTCTCATCAGACACATTTAAACATTAACGAAATAATTTTCTTAACTCTTAAAATCATTCCAGGGACACCTCTCTCCTTATTTTATTTTCTTTTGATGTCTTCATCGACGCTGGGAAACGACAAATCACTCAGTTTCTTCGATCTTTCTTTCTTTTTTACTTTCATTTCTTCCTTTCTTTAAGATTTTAAAAACACCTACAAAAACTCCAGACATCTCACCTTTCTTTCTTACTTTTTTTTATTTATTTATTTATTTATTTTTTTTTTTTTCGGTTCTCACATTAGCCAGCTGTTACGACGACTGACTTGTCAGCTTTCTTTTCTTTTCCCTTTCAATGTAGCGAGCTATAAATCCCATGATTCTTTGTTTCTTTGCTTCCTTCTTTTTCTTTCTTACGTTTTTCCTTTCTTTCTCAAATCAGCCTGTTGTTACGACTGCTGACTTGACCCCTGGTCTGCTTTCTTTTCTTTTCTCTTTCGATGCGGCAAGCTACAAATCATATGATTCAGCCTTTTTCTTTTTTGCTTTAATTTTTCTTTCTTTAAAGACGTCAGAGATCTCACCATCCGTTCTTTCTTTCTTTCTTTCTTTCCACGTCAACTTGCTTTTACGATTGCTGACTTGACCCCTGGTCTGCTTTCTTTTCTTTCCTCTTTCGATGCGGCAAGCTACAAATCATATGATTCAGCCTTTGTTTCTTTTTTGCTTTAATTTTTCTTTCTTTAAAGACGTCAGAGATCTCACCATCCGTTCTTTCTTTCTTTCTTTCTTTCTTTCCACGTCAACTTGCTTTTACGACTGCTGACTTGACCCCTGGTCTGCTTTCTTTTCTTTTCTCTTTCGATGCGGCAAGCTACAAATCATATGATTCAGCCTTTGTTTCTTTTTTGCTTTAATTTTTCTTTCTTTAAAGACGTCAGAGATCTCACCATCCGTTTTTTCTTTCTTTCTTTCTTTCTTTCTTTCTTTCTTTCCACGTCAACTTGCTTTTACGACTGCTGACTTGACCCCTGGTCTGCTTTCTTTTCTTTCCTCTTTCGATGCGGCAAGCTACAAATCATATGATTCAGCCTTTGTTTCTTTTTTGCTTTAATTTTTCTTTCTTTAAAGACGTCAAAGATCTCACCATCCGTTCTTTCTTTCTTTCTTTCTTTCTTTCTTTCTTTCTTTCTTTCCAAGTCAACCTGCTTTTACGACTACTGACTTGACCCCTGGTCTGCTTTCTTTTCTTTTCTCTTTCGATGCGGCAAGCTACAAATCATATGATTCAGCCTTTGTTTCTTTTTTGCTTTAATTTTTCTTTCTTTAAAGACGTCAGAGATCTCACCATCCGTTCTTTCTTTTCTTTTCTTTCTTTCTTTTTTCTTATACTGATGTATACCCATAACTCTTCTGTTTTTATATTCTGACGAGATTGAATGTTAGAATGTATGTGTTTTCATTTCTTTATCAGTTGTAATGATCATTTCTTTTTGTCGACCATAAGTCCTTGCTTTCCAAAGTCTGTCTTTATTTCCCCTGGCGTTGCTAAAGATAAGGTTCTCAGCTTTTTATTACTCCTTTTAAGATGTTGAGTTTATCATGCAGATAAGATTATGTGATGTTTTAGGGGTGCAGTTCCAACCCAAGAAATAATTGCTCATAGAGTACCTCAAAGGTTTATGAGCTTTAGAAAGATCATAAATTTTATGCATTGTTGGGTGATAATTAATTGATGAAGATCGGAAGTAATTAATTTGTTTTTTTATTGGACTTATCAAAAGTGTCTATAGTTTTACTTAGGGTCTTAGATTGGTTTGATTTGATTTGGTTTGGTTTAAGGGCATATCAAACATTCTTGGTTACTTAATACCAAATCCTGTTTCTGCATATATATTGAATATATGATTTGTAAACACATTCGTAGATACATTCAATTAAATGATCAAGCAGTTCTATTTCTAACAATTAAGTTTAGCATTATTCAACAAAGTTAAATGGTTTTAAGTATTGCTATGTATCACAAACTATTTAATTAAACATCAGCCATTTGTTTAAACACAGTTAAAGGATTAACCAGTTCTATCTTAAACAATTTAATTTAGTATGTCATTTGTTTGTACTCAGTTTAAATGACAAACAGTTCTATTTGATCCATAGATTGGATCCTATTAGGTGCTACCACTTCGAGCCAGAGTGGATCTGGGAGTGATGGAAAAAGAAGAAAAGAATAGAGAAAAAAGAAGAAGAAAGAGAAAGGAATGAAATTAAAGAAAGAAAGAAAGAAAAATGAGAAGGGAAAAGAAAAGAAAGCCTGATATACGAACACAATAAAATGAATATTGTTTTAGTTATTAACACTCGGCAGTTGCAAAAAATGATGAGAAGAACAAAAAAAAAAAAGAAAAAAAAAAGGGATTAAGACAGTTTGTTAAAAAGGAAGAAACAGAATAGAGAAAGGACTAATGACGAACGTTATGGAAACAGACAAATGGACATTTTTTTAGAACTATTTGAACACTTTATAAACTTTCAGCCTATTTCGATTTTGAATCGTGACAGTGGCTGAAATCGTGTTTTTTTGGAAAATTATGTTTGTACCATACCCATGATACGGATATGTGAAACGTAGATAGAATGTTCATAACATATATACATAGAACATAGGAATCCCGAAACACGAAAAACACGTAACGACTTCTTAGTTCAGGTACGAAACCTTTTTTATTACCTTTGAGTTTAAAGGTTTTTCGACATAAGGAGAGAGAGGCACAATCTTTCTATGCTGGCTTTTCCATACCCCCCCCCCCAACATGTGTGGCACCCGCCACAAGGCCACTGGCCTGGCCTCGGCGAGCTAGCGAAAGTCACCTTTCTTCTTCGGACCGCAAGACTCAACTAACTGGCTTTTTCAAAATCCCCAAAATCTTCCGCGTGCGCTTCCGGTGCATGACGTCATTCCCATCCACTGGTCAACCTTTCTATCTGGGACTTTTATTTTAACATCTGAGAACGACACATCCTCCCCGCGCGCGCATCAACACCTGTGCTCAAGTTTGCTCCAAACTAACCCATGTGCTGAGCCGAAAGGTTCTCAGCCTAACTAAACCCAAAGGCAAGATATATAAAACGAAATCCCTCGGCCATTATATTACATGTTTTCTAATATCATATGGGAATTTCCTTGTAGTGATAATTGCTAGCAGTAAAACCACAGTTAAAGCACGCGTGAGACTAATTATATATATATATATAATTAGTCTGAAATTCAAGATGGCATATATAATTAGTTAGTAATTGAGATAAACCCGAAGGCTCCCTTTTCGATAGCTACAACACCGAGGTGTAGGGGAGGACGCTACTTCTTTCCTTGGATTGCTCCACTTTACCCTTGCTCTCTACCATATAATGCTGAGTGTTTAGCAAGGAGGTATCAAGTACCATTTTTTTTAGTCTTTGGTATGACTCGACCTGGAGATTGAACCCAGGGTCCCGAACCATTGGCGAACACTCCACTGCTTAGGTCAATAGCCCGCTACACTGCCAGCATGGACTTCCCTCTCTCTCTCTCTCTCTGTCCCAATCATCCATCCCTCCCGGTAGGTCCTCTAAACTGCATCCAGTGTCTGCGCAGAGCTGTTATTGGTAAGTTCTTTCAAGTCGACCAGCACTGGCACGTCTATGTGAAGGGGTCCATTGGGAAATGTTTCTTAGGAATTCGTCCTTACTTCTTCGGCAATATCCTGCCTGTCTTATTCGTCTTACTTGAATGGTTTTAGTGATGGGAGGTTGTGGCCCTACAGCTGAAGTATCCTTGGGTGTTGCTTCCAGGATTTGTTCAATATCTCATAGCTTTCCTGTGGAGTTCCCATCTAGCTTTTTTCTCAAGGCGTTTTGTTGGTGTCTATGTGGTGGATCTATTGAGTAGTATTGACACAACTGCTGCTTAGAAGAAATCCCGTTTTATTTTTTCGGATAAATCAGAATTCTATATATATCGATAGTCTATAGATAGCAGTCTACGTCTCGCAAGGCGAATACAGACATCACTTTCAGTAGATGAGACGCTGCTGTCGAGGTACATGAAATTGTCTGCTTATTTCAGAGAACCACCATTTAGAGTGGGGATAGCTTCTTCTCTATTAAAACACATGTACTCTGTTTTGTTTGTGTTCACGTAGAGGCCAGTGCCGCCTGCTGCCGGCCCCAGGCGGTGCAGTAGGGATTCGGCTTCGGCAGGTGTATTTGCAGTAAGCGCTATATCATCTGTATAGTCTGCATTTCTTATAGTTTCTGTGGGATATCTTCAGCTTCTAGCCATTTTTTGTGTAATGGCATTTTCTTTAATTAGATCTATCGACGTTCGATATATATATATATATATATATATATATATATATATATATATATATATATATATATATATATATATGTATATATATATATATATATATATATATATATACGGCATTTTGAATGTAATTGTAAATTTCAGTTTTTCAAGCACGTGTGTGACAGAAAAAATATTGTGGGTGCCATGTTGGATAAAGAATTTTTTTAAGCGAAACGCGTTGGATGAGGAAATAATTTCCTGAATCGACGCCCTTTTTTATTCTATTTTTTTCGAATTTTCATTGAAATATATTAATTTATTTTCTATAAAATGAATTGTTTTGATAATTTCTTTTTGTTGTCAGGTTCAGGAGGTTGTAAATCTAATATAGGAAATTAAATTTCATTGGAAAAACGTATAGGAAATATTCTTAATTAGAATTTTCGTTCCCCGTAAGTTTTGGAAGTCACCGATTCCTGCAAATTTCTTTTTACGCATTCTTTATCAGTAGGATTGTAAGATTTGTTTGAGACAGAGTAAAAAAGTTCTCAGTGCAAAAAATAATCCTGATATGAAACCATTCCATGTAAAAGCGGTGAATGTTATTTTCGTGAGGCGTTTCTTAAAAGAATTTTAGAGTCTGAAAAATAGATTGGAGAAAAATGGTAAAAATTCAGCCCTGATGAATAAGTTTTACGTAAAGACGGAATGAATTAAATTCGTCTTTTTTTTTTCTTTTCTTTTTTTATTAACAGAATGCAGTAATTTATTTCCATTGTTATGATTTTCGAAAGTACCAAACTACTAATATATTACCAAATTATCTTAAACATTACCTGAAACAAGTTCATTTGGCCCATAGAATTGACCTTCAATCACTTTTTATCTATGAAAGAGGGGTTGGGTAAATACGGGTGTTATTCATTAAAAAATCGGGATTTTTTAAGCGATTTTTTTGTTCAGAAATTTTTCTATGAATGTTAACTCTACATCGTCGGGAGTTGGTTTGAAGCAACAATTGTTTTGATCTCGCAAAAATATTAGTTTTGATGCTATTTAAAACTTTGGCAAATCAAAGTTCTCCAAGCTTGAACAGAGCTCTGTCATCAAATTTTTAGTGTTCGAAGGGTAAACCATGTGAAATTTACAAAACAATCTGTGATTTGTGCGGAGAAGCATATTTTAGTAAAAAATATTTACAAATGGGATAAATTGTTTAAAAAGGTTCGAAATGGGAATCAAGATGAAGTAAGGCCTAGCTGGCTCTCAATGATGAGTACACCTGAAATGGTAGATTCAGTTAAGGTGCTCATATTGACTGACAGAAGAGTTACAAGAGAGGACATTTCTAAACAACTAAGAATTCTTGTGGGTACAGAACACCAATATTTTGCATGATGACCTTGCCTTTTCTAAGGTCAGTTGTGGTTGGGTTTCACCAGGTGAATGTAACTCACAATACAGCAGCAAGAACAGTGGAAACTATCAGTCAGTTTCGGTGGGAACAGCTGCCTCATTCTACTTACCGCCCAAATCTGGTCCTTACTGATTTCCACCTGTTTGGTCTCCTCCAAGAATTTCTGCGAGGAATAAAATTTTTAAACAATGATGAAATAAAAATCATCGGAAGAAAATGGCTAAAAACTCATTTCAAAGATTTTTTTGTTGAAGGATGGTGAAAGGGGTTTTAAAGTATGGAAATTCTATTGAAGACTAAAACAATCATTATTAGTGTGTGAAATGTGAGTCATTTTATCGCAAAATTTACCTTCCATATTGAATGACCCTTATCATCATCATCATCATCATGTCACGCTATCAACGCGGATATCCCTGGCCCTCTCTCGCCATCCCTCTCTATCGTCCATTGCTTCTGGCTGGTCTTCGGGGCTGCATCCCGTATCGCCACAGACCTGCTGTATGTAGTTCTAGCTGGTTGTCCTTCCTTTGTTCGTCCATGTGAAGGGGTCCACAGGAGTACATCCCTTATGAGCTCGTCCCGACTTCTCCAACAGAGTCCCGCATGTCTGGTTTGTCTAATTTTGATAGTTTTCGTGATAGGTGATTGGTGACCGTACAGCTGCTGCTTTGTGGGGTGTTGCCTCCAGGACTTCAATATTGCTCGCAACATTCTTGTGTAATTGCCGTCAAGCTTTTTCTCCATTCGTTCAGTTAGCGTCCATGTAGTGCATCCATATAGCAGTATCAACACGACCGCTGCTTGGAAAAAAACTAGGTTTTATTTTATCTGTCAGGTCTGACTTCCATATGACCGATAGACTATCGATAGCTGTCCATGCCTTTGCTAGTCGCGTATTGATGTTTGTCTCGGTTGATGAGACACTGCTTCATAGGTAGGCGAACTTGTCTACTAGTTTCAGAGTTTCATTTACTGTGGTGATGTTGCCTGTTTGATTAAAGCACATCGTTTCAAAGAATGTCGCAGGGTTTCGGCTTGGGCGGGTGCATTTGCCAGAAGCGCTATGTCATCGGTTTAGTCGGCGTCGGTAACTGTTTCTTCTTCTTCATATATATATATATATATATATATATATATATATGCGTGTGTGTGTGTGTATGTTGTTGTTGTTGGGCAGCAGTCTTTCATTTAAACACGTTTGATTAAATAATAAAGACAAATTTTGTCTATATAATTTTATTAAGATCCTTTCAAGTTTCCTGATAAGAGTCTTGGTTTCAGATTGGAATTGGTGGATGAATTTACCAAAATTGTCCCGAGCGCTTTCGGACCTTTCATAGGCCATCATCAAGAGCTACTTGAGTAGTGTTTTTAAAGAGTTTAAATGTTTTTAGGTTTTTCATAACATAACAAAATTACGTAAATGCAGAGTTGGATAAAACTGAGAGGTTGATGAATTTAAAAACAGAACGCTATCAATGTAAATATTATCAAGAAATATGGAATATTTAAATTAAAAAAAAACAAAAAACTAAAGGTATTTCAAAAAAATTGTCGTTATTTTTGCACAGAGTTTAATGGTTTCAAGTATAGTAAATGATTGAATACTTCTATTTGACCCATAGATGAGACCCTATTGAGTACTACCAGTCCATGGCTGATCTGAGTGGACCTGGGAGTACTCCACATTCCCCTAAGTTCCAGGAATTGAGCTTCACCATCAGATGTAATTTAGTGCCATATCGTGGACACTTGTTTAGAGGGGGGTCTTATCACTCTGCAAAGATACGGTCAGAGTGTTGTATACTGACCCTTGACCGAGCCGTCAATCATAGATGCACCGGTGTAAATAAGCGGAGGAAGCAAGTGGGCGTTATGAAAAAATATAGGCAGGTTGAGTTAGTTGAGGACAGGAAGGCCAGAGTGAGGGCCAGCTTGCAGACTGAGGGCTGTGGCCCTCAGCGACCCCCGGTTGAGCAACTCCAGCCAAGATGCGGAAGAAGTGCTGCTGTGGTCAACAGAAAAAGTTGGGTCAATATAGCAGTCTGTCCCTGTCTCTACTCATCTCTCATACACAACAGAAACATCAATCCTCTCGAGAATAAAGTGTGAGATACATATCTCTATAAAAAAAAGTGTGTTCCGTTCGTCATTATGTTTGATTATGTTTCCGCTTATATTTATATTTGTATATGTATGTGGCTATACAACAAGAGTCCTCAAGAGCCCCAGCTAACTGGGCTTACAAAATGTTGGCAGATCAAATAAAAGATTTGCATTATTTAAGAGAGTCTTCTCATTTTTTTTCATTTTTTTGCAAACAAGAATATGCTTGTTTCTTTGTTTGTTTGGGTTTTATTGCATATCATCCTTTGTAGTTTATTTAATGTCAAATCTATTTCAAATGATTCAGTTTAGTCAAACAGTTTTATTTAGAATAAGTATAGTTTTTTGTTTGCACACAATTAAATATCAAAACTGTTCTATTTCAAACAATTCAGTTTAGCATAAATACGCAGTTTAGTTCTGTTTGACCCATAGATAGGATCCTATCAGGTGCAACCACTCCGGTCAGAGTGGACCTAGGAGTGATGGCAATGAAGGAGTACACCGTATTCCCAAAGCTTCAGCATTTTTGGAGCCTCACCATTAGATTTTAGTGTCATATACAGGACTCTTGTTGGGAGGTGCGTTCTTACCCCTCTGCAGAGAAGCGGTCGGTGTATTCTACAGACCCAGCCGACTGGGCCACAGGACATTCGTTGGGGGGGGGTCTTACCCCTCTGCAGAGAAGCAGAGGGTGTATTCTTCAGCCCCAGCCGACTGGGCCACAGGACATTCGTTGGGGTTGTCTTACCCCTCTACAGAAAAGCAGTCGGTGTATTCTACACGCCCTGCCAATTAGGGAAACAAGAATATAATTTCAAATTACTAATTATAACCATTTGTAAAGAATTATAGCTTCAATTTAACTGTGTGCAAACAAATGACTGATGTTAAATTGAATTGTTAGTGTTAGATAACAATACTTGAAACTATTTAACTTTTTGTAAACGAATGAGTTATGTTGAACCGAATTATTAGTGCTGAATAATAATACTTGCAACTGTTTTGCTGTAAGAAAAAATTAGATAATTGGTATAATTAGAAATAATTGGAACCATGTCATTGTGTACTAACAGTAGCAATACTTAATTGTGAGTAAACACGTTAGCTCTAACTTTTTAAAAATAAAATTACCTATATGCAAACAAATGACTGATGCTAAATTAAATTGTTACTGTTACATAGCAACTATATGTAAATAAAACTCTCGGTGTTTGCAATAATTTAAGGATGTGCAAACGAATGATTAATACTAAATAGAATTATTTGTGTTAAAAAGGAATACTTGAAACTATTTAACTGTGTGCAAAAGCTGGATTACATAGCAATATGTAGAAGCATTTGATTTTGTGCAAATGAATGAATAGTGTTGACTAGAATTATTCGTGTTAAATAGTAACACCTTAAACCACTTAACTTTGTGCAAATAAAACTATTATTGTGGGCAATACTCGAAACCACTTCACTGTGAGCAAAAAAAGGATTGATATTAAATAGAATTATTGGTGTTACATAGCAATACTTGAAACCGTTAAACTGTGTGCAAACAATAATACTTGATTGTGATAAAACAAATTAGCTCTTACTTTGTTAAAAATAAAATCATCTAAAAAACTAATCACGTACAAATTATATATGTAAAAACATTTAACTGTCAGAAACCAAATGACTGATGTTACTATTAGATAGGAATATTTGAAACGATTTAACTGTGTGCAAAAAAATGGTTAGAACTAAATAGAACTATTCGTGGTAAATAAGAATTCTTGAAACCATTGGGCTGTATGTAAGGGAATGAATTCTGGCTTGTCTGGAAATGTTACCCCAGAACTATTTGTTTATAAATAATATATATTTAGTATATAAGTATCAACCGGATTTGGCATTAAATAACCTATAATGGTTGATATGCCATAAAAGCTAACCGATCAACCAACTAACTTAAATTGTTAGTGTTATAAAGCAATACTTGAAGCCGTTTAACTATGTGCAAAAATAAATAGTAATATTTGAAAAGATTTAACTGTGTACAAACAAATTAGTTCTGAACTGGTTTAAAAATGTTATCTACATACTCTTTGTTTACAAATCATATATATTATATACATATAAACCGGATTTGGCATTAAATAATCTACAAGGGATTATATGCAATAAAATCCAACCAACCAACCAAGCAACCGATCAACCAAACAACAATTGGCAGCCCTTATCAAAATAGTTGAATCAATAATGTTTGGTGGGGGTGTTTTTATATCCTAGCACACACACAAACAGACAGACACACACACTGATATATATATATATATATATATATATATCATGTTAAAAATATAAAAAGTAAACAGCTGGACTTTAACTAAGTTAAATGTAAGAAAAACGGTTTGATCTCTGAACATATATCACTAAAAGCCATTGGAAGCAGCACGGTGGATGTGAATTTAGGTGGATGAATCCAAAGTTGGGTCAACGGCGAGCCTCACCAGATACTGGGCAGAAGAACTTTACAGGTCAACGGCCAGAGTCAAACTACTGCTGCTCATCTATAAAGGCGGCGTCTATTAATGGGATGAAAACAGCCAACGAAAGATGGTCATGACTCTAAATTAAAACATATGTCCAAGCTACATCGCTCTTCACTCGGGTAAACAAGGGACGCGTTCTGTTGATGTTGTAACTCTGGCTCCAATGTTTGAAAAAAATAACAATTGGGGTATTCAATAAGTTTCCAGACTTTTTTATACAGACATTTAGAATTGTCGTAGACTCTTGAAAATTCACTATGTTATTGCTATATATCTTATAAGATGACTGACTAATTTTTATGATTTCAGCTTCAAATGAACAGCTACAGAAGGAACCAGAATATACCCTACTAAAGCCTGATTGTCACAGCTGGTAAATTTCATAAATGTAATCTGGACGTGAGGACACTTTAGAAGAGCGATATGCAATAAAATTATGTTTTAAACTTGGAAAAAATGACACAGAAACGTATGCAATGCTTCAAACTGCTTTTAGACCATCTTGCATGAATAGAGCATCAGTTTTTGTGTGGCATAAGAGATTCAAGGAAGACAGAGAGTCTGTGAGGTGTGGGAGGAGTAAGGAAGTCAACACACCAGAGTTGATTGGCCAAATGGTTAGGGTTAGGGTTACTATATTGAGGTTTTATGTGAGTTCAGGAAGAGATTCCGTCGGAAGAGGCCAGCACTCTTCAAATCGGGTCAGTGGCCTTTCCAGCAGGAAAACGAACCAGTCCACAACTCCATCCTTGTCACAGACTATTTCACCAAGATGGGCCTCAAGACAGTTCCTCAGCCTCCCTATAGTCCAGACCTTGCTCCCTGAGACTTTTAGTTATTCCCTAAGCTCAGAGGCAGTCGTTATGAGGCAATTGAGAAGATGAAAGAGGCTGTGACGAAAGTTCTTGACACGCTCACACAAGAGGACTTCGATGGGGCCTTCCAGAGTTTGTTGGAACGGTGCAACAAGTGCATTGCAGCCGGAGGAGATTACTTGGAAGGGGACTAGAGTTTCATGTGTGTACTATCAATAAAAGTGTCCATACGAAAAAAGTATGGAAACTTATCTAATGATCCTCGTATTTAAATCCAATCAAAATTACTTAGATGTAAAAACACAGTTAACATAGTGATATTTAACGTTTGGGCTTTAAATCGGTCAGTAACGTGAGCTGACAGCATCTGCAGCAAAGCATAACATTGACATCGTATGCACATAAGAACATAGATACTACTGTTGGATTGTTCGGGGGACCCAGATGAGTATCAGCTTTTATTTCCGAATTTTTTTTAAATTACAATTTTCAGGAGCACAAGGCCCAAAGTTTTTGTGTGGGAGAGGAAGAGGAGCGGTCTTGCTTAACTGTGAAAACTAAGGGATCCTAGCTAGCCACATTCGCCGACCCATTCAACAATACATTTGGTCATTAATTCTTCACAAAGCACACTACAAACACCAAAATACCACATCTGCTCAATGAGAAAAAGCCCTACTTAAAATCCACGGATGAAAAATGTATTAATTTTATTTACTATGAATGGTTTATATATAATTTATGAAAATGATGGGAATGGGAGAAAACCCCCGAAAGAAAACGTAAAAATTAAACAAAATAAATACCTGTCTCTGGCTTCTATCCCATCTATAAAATGGAGGCCGACTGTTTTCCGGTCTCCTAGGGAACCGAAAACAAGTGGGGAAGGGAAACTAAGCAAATGAGACAAAAGAAACGCAGGGTAGTGCGTGGTGTGGGAATTTATACGGTCCTCGGGAATGACAATATAGATATGAATTCTAATATCATCAGAAAAATGAGGCTGGATCGAGGGTTAAAAGACAATAAAGAATATGGGCGGAGAAGATCTTGGAGACTAACAACCAGATGACGGGAACAATGACTCACAACATACTGCTAATTAGGGAAAAGGGAACAAACAAACCTACTTACCCGGGGTGGGGTCTCAAAGGACCCCGTCCGTAGTCGCCATGCGCAAGAAGAGGAGAGAAGGTTGACTCTAACGTTAACCCTTTCGTACGACCAGGCTTGCAGAATGCACCCACCTTCTGTCGAATGTTATACGATCCAAGTAATTTGGAGTAGGAGATCATTAAATCGCTAGCCGATGGCTCTTAGAAGAAGTACAGACAAGCGGTAAAAGATCAAAGGGAAGATATAAACGGCGCACACCTCCACCCTGCTCTTTAAGGACAAGCGCCTTCGAAGCCAGTTACCCATCTGGACATCCACCTTGGCCTCTACTTCCGAACAATTTCGCTCTAGTTGAAACCTGGGCCTGAACCACACTCCGAGGATGCGGATAGGTCCGTCATTTCAACGGAAAGGCCCTGGCAGGGGGAACCCTACCTCTGCAGGCACCTAGCCGCAAACCTTCACTCTTATCAAAGTTGATCTTGATCCCTGCTAGCTGCTCGTATCTCGCAACCGCCTTCGTCACAGCTTAAATGTCCAAACGGTGGGACACAAAGACAGTGATATCATCGGCATACGCGGATACCTTTGCCGAAAGAGGATCAGCAAAAAGAGTGCCGCGCAGTACCGGACTTGCCATCTCGTTTCTAAGTCCACGGAGCAGGGGCTCCAAAGCGAGGACATAGAGAAGAGGAGACTGGGGGCAACCCTACCGAACCAATTGCTCGATCGCGAACGCCTTAGTGATTCCCGTTCACCTGCACCGCTGCCTGCGGGTTGTGGTACATCATACTAATCCATTTGCAGAACTCCGGTTGGAATCTGGCGGTCTCCAAAACAGTCACCAAGAACCGATGGTCAAACCAGAGAGTAATCGTCTAGCTCCTCCCAAACATTCCTGCCACCTTTCTTCAGCAATGTGATCACACCCTTGGTAACGCTACTAGGGATGGCTCCCTGGGTGAACCAATGGTTGAACATATCCATCAGAATAGGCACAAACATGTGCACCATCCTCAATTACATTTCGTAAGGTTGGCCATCCTGTACTGGTGATTTGTTGAGGCCGATCTGCTTCAACGCATCACAAAATTCGCATTTAGTAACCAAACCCTCACAGTTAGCCGCTTCAGCCTGCTGAAGGCTGGGGTAGTCGATATACTGAAAGAGAAACCTCCGTAGTTCTTCCTCACTCGCGAGCGCGTTATATTTCACGGATTAGTTAGGAACTCTTTTTAACCTAGATCTAAGTATCCCCCGTAGCGCTTGCTATCCTTATGCTCAAGATCCCGTCCAGCTAAATCAACGGCTAGGGAATCCCCTCTTCAACCCCCTGGATAGCTTATCTTCTAAAGAGTTTGCCATCTTGGTCCTATCTAAGTTGAACTGGCGACTGTATTTGGTGGAGAAATCTTTAATCCTGTGTATAAGAGATCCCGATCACTTATTCCCAGTTGTAATATAATGGCCGAGGGATTACGTTTTATGTCTTTGGGTTTAGTTAGGCTGAGAACTTTTCGGCTCAGTGCATGGGTTACATAGGTGCAACATTAACACAAGTGTTCACGCATGCGTGCATGCGGAGCGGACGTGTCACTCAGAGATGTCACAATAGCCCAGATGGCAAACGGGGCTAACAAGTGCGAATGACGTCACGCACCGTAAGGGCGCGAAGGATTTGGGGAATTTTGAAGAAAGTTAGTTGAGTTGAGAACTGGACAACGAACGAGAAGAGTTGACTTTCGCTTGCTCGCGGAGGCCTTGGGCAGGTGTCGCACGAGATGGGAGGCAGATGAAAAAAAACAGAATAGAAAGAATGTGTATCTCTCTCCTTCTGTCGAAGAACCTTTAAACTCAAAGGTAATAAAAAGTTTCGTACCTGAACTAAGAAGTCGTAAGTGTTTTTCGTGTTTCGAGATTCCTATATTATATGTTATATACATATAAGAACATTTCATGTACGTTTCACATAGCCGTATCTGGCTATGGTACACAGTAACCGTCCAATTATAGATTCCAGCCTGTCCTGGACGTCCCGTATCTCCAGTAAGGTGGTATTGAACTTCTTGTCGCCAGCTAGACTAGGCCTATCAACTAACCACAGACTGAACCTAACAAGCCTATGGTCGGTCTGCGCTACATAGACACTTTACAAAATCAGTGTCAGCTTTTCTAACACTCTGTCCAGATAGAATCTAGCACTGATAGAAAGCGAATTATCGAGCCACGTCTACATTTCCCTCCCTGGGTAATCCAGACGAAACCTGTCGACCAAGTCATGGTTAGACATAAATTCTAGCAGGCTGCTTTCACACCTTCCTGGCCCTCTAACTCCCCTTCCGTCCCTGTCTATCTGGGTATCAAGGATCGCATTCCAGTTACCCACTTAAACTATCCGTTTCGGATTGTCGAAAAACGGCGCTAACTGCCAAAAAAGGAAACCCTCTCTGCAGCAATACTAGACGCTTAAACCGCGGCCACCCGGAACTCGAAGTTTTTAAAGGCATCATCGGCTACAACCAGTCGGCCCCCGTCATCTACAAGAACAAGATATACATCAGCATTTAGGCTGCGTCCAATTAGAAAGATACCCCAACGCTGCTTCGGCTGCTGTGTGCTACAAGGACAACGTAGTCGTCCTCAAGTACCCGACTGTCCACAGTGCAAGTGAATTGAGTCACTTGCATTGCAACAACATCCACACTGAGGTTAAAGAGTTCACTAAGGAAGCGAGCACACTTACTTGGATCTCTCAGTCCCCTTGCATTTAACGTGGCAATGTTTAAAGCCATCAAACCCACTTACCTTACTCACTGTCGACTACAGTACGGAAATCATCGGGGGTGAGGACGCCGACTGCATGCTTCAGGGATCCAGTACCGAGTTCACTTGTAACTCGGCCGTCTCTGGACAAGCCCCCGGTGTATAGGGGTACCTCAGCTTTAACGACCTGTAAAAAGAGGGTTGCACATAAATGGTGACCCACTCTAAACAATATAACAATGTCTTTTTATGGGAAGGGTGCTCGATCTCTGCCAGCCTTATGTCCGCTCGACTGGCCTTCTCTATGCAACGCCACACACCCTTCACGCAGCTCCCTTCACGCAGTATGGTCGCCAACTTTACTTACTTTTACTTTTACTGTTGCCAACCTTTTAAAAGTCAAGGTGCGAATTAAGTGCTCTACGAAGTTGAAAATCTGCAGGAGGTTCTTCAGCCTCCGCAGAGCACAATTTCACAACTGTGAGTTCTTTATTGTCTTTTTCGGTTGATGCAGATTTGGCCCTTTATCAGGCTTTGGTGGGCTGGGGTTGTGAATGTTCTTGAGGATGATCTGGGTCAGGGAGCCTGTTTAGGAACCTGGACCTGGAGAACAGCCTGGGAGGCGAGAGAGAGAGTGGGGCATTGAGAAGGGAATAAAATTTGAATTGTGTTGGAGGTGGAAATTGTTTTGATGTGGGGTGATTTGGAGAGGTTTCTTTCGTGGGGTTTGTTTTTTAGGTGATTTTGGAGCAGTTGATTGTTTAGGTGATGATTTGGATGGTGACTGTAGTGTTTTAACTTGTTGCATTTCTATTGAGGGATTAGGTTGGGTACAAAGTTTTTTGTATGGTTTCCCCACTATCTCTCCTTCTTTTTAAATTAGTGCTGGTCTCCATCCCCCTCTGTAAATTTTTCTTTCCTCTTCTTCAGTTTTTTTTGGGGGGTGGGGACCTATTGTTTCTGCGGTTTGTTTGTTTTTGTTGTTTTTGTTTGAGTCGTTATTGTTTTTGTTGTTGTTGTTTCCTTTGCTTTTTTTTTATTGTTGTTCTTTCCGTAGTTACTACTGATGTTGCTTCTGTTGTTGTGGTTTTTGCAGGAGGTCTCTTCTTCTTGGTAACCTAGGTCCATCTTTTTCTAAGATTTTCTTGTTGGTCCTGAGGTTCTGCGGTGGCACTGGTATTTTTCGCATCGATGTTTTCGTTGTTATTGATATTGCTTTTATCAGATGGGGTTTTTGAGGGCAGGTTCTGTTCATGTAGCCTATATGCTTACATGACCAGCAAAGCGGCCTCCTACCCTCAACGACCACAATCATTTGTTGCTCCGGGTAGGTTAAGATGTGTAGAACGGCCTGAAATTTTCTACAGATATTGAAGACCTAGTCTCCGTGTGCCGTCCCATCTTCCGATCTTATTGGCATAGTTTCTTCTACGCTACCATACGCGCTCGTGTAGGCAGCGAGGACGTCTCCATCAAATTGCAGATAAAAATACCGAATTTCCAGAATGCTTAATCACATATAACGTACGACCGAAAAACAAGCTAAACACCGACGGAGAGAGGTGAATCAGTCGTTATCCATTCCGACAGAGAAAAAACCCCGATTTTCTTTGTAGTCTAGTTTGACTTTGTTGAGGTTGATTACTTTTGTACTCTGCGTATGATCCCCACTAACTACGCTGAGGCCGTAAATTCTGTCGACTCAAATTACTGGATTGTTGCTATGAAGAGAAAATTTAATTCCTTAATAGAAAATAATACTTTTGAATGGCGGAAGGCTCCAAGAAATAGAAATATTGTCGGTAGTAGGGGAGGTTACTATAAAGAGTAAAAGTGATGGAAGCTCGTTTCGTAGCCAATGACAGAAACAAAATTAAACACTTTCCGAAAGATTATAGTAAGTAAAGTTGTCTCCCTTTGTCGAGAGCGACCAGAAGGCTCCCTTTTCAATAGCTACTTCACCGAGGTGTAAGGGGTGTTGCTACTTCTTTCCCTGGATTGCTCCACTTTACTCTCGATATGTACTTTATATTGCCAAGTGTTAAACAAGGAGGTATCAAGTACCATCTTTGAAGTCTTTTGTATGACGTGACCTGGGATTGAACCCAGGTCTCCCGGACCATGAGCGAACACCCTACCCACTAAACCAATGAGCCGGTTTATAGTATGTAATTGATACTTAACTTAGCAAATTCGGCATTGTTTGCCCAGTCGACTGTAGTAGAATAATATATTGACTGCACCTCCCCCAAACGATTGTCCAGGATATGACGTTAAACCAGTCAATTAATCCTAACCAAAAAAGAAAAATAAATAAATAAATCACTAATCGTGTTTTTGTGTCAATTAAACAAAATTGTATTAATATTAATAATTCAAAGAAATTATTCACATTTTTTATTTTTATATGTATTTCTTTTAAAGGAGGAAAATTCCATCTTATACCTCCAAACGGGGAGGCGTGTTGGATTGTTTGATGGGTATCAGTATTCGTCGCACGTCCCACCAACCGGACGAGTGTGGCACAAGGCCTTTTTAGGTGGGTCTGGCACGAACCCGGAGCCCAGACACACCCAGCGGCTCCAAAAATGCCTCAGGCTCCGTGGGCATTCCTCTAAAAAGAAGTGAGGTTTAGAGCTTGGGGGACGACCCTCTGAGGCTCGAGGATGCTGGACAAGGCGCACCTCGACCGACTGCCACCGGAACCAGGACACACCCGACCAGATCCGTGTACCTACAAACACAACCGATCGAAGTGTGTCCCGATAAACGGTTTCGAACGTCTACAAATTACTAACAAATATTTATTGACTCACCCATCAGCTGTAGATTGACCAATCAAAGATGACTAAAGCATATATGAACAACGGCAACATAAAAGCCTTGTTACTTGGAAAGCGTGCTTTTTATATCGCACAACTGAAAAAAAGATGGCTACCCAAATTCCAACAACTACCATAGCGAACTAGAAATAAAATACCATAAAACTGGTAATGGATGGAGGTTTGTCTCAGTATCTGCATGGCAAAACTCTGACAACGCCTTCATAGGAGGGAGTTCGAATGTTTCTTACTCCTTGTGCCTTAAAACCACTGAAAAATATTGATAAAATACAGCCGAAAATAATGTGTACTTCAATTAACGGCAGCCCCTGCGCAACAACCAACTCCTGCTACAGTTCCACTAATACTACTGATGAAACAGACATCATAACCTTCTATAACGAGCTATTTTCTCTTGTCCCTAGTACACCCAAACACAGCGTTCTAATCATCAGAAGAGACAGAAATGCTCAGACAGGCAAATACAAAACTAACAAATTCTGCTTGCACAACTCGTCAAATAGAAATGGGGAATACCTAATAAACTTCTCTCTTGAAAACAGACGAACATGTCTCAGTACTAAATTCCAAAAAGAGAAGGAAAATTATGGACCTTAAACGTATGTAGAAAAAGCTTGACGGCAACTACACAAGAATATTACGAGCAATATTGAACAAGTCATAGAAGCAGCACCCCACAAGCAGCAGCTGTACGGTCACTGACCACCCATCACGAAAACTATCCAAGTTAGACGAACCAGACATGCGGGACACTGATGGAGAAGTAAGGACGAGCTCATAAGTGATGCACTCCAGTTGACCTCTTCACATGGACGAGCAAAGGCAAGACGGCCAGCTTGAACCTACATACAGCAGCTCTGTGTCGATACGGCATGTAGCTCTGAAGACATGCCGGAAGCAATGGACGATAGAGAAGAGTGGCGAGAGAGGGTCAAGGATATCCGTGCTGATGGCTTGACATGATGATGCTGATGATGACACCTACCCAAATAATGCCAAGGCGCTCTGAATTGTGAGGCTTACTCCTCTTTTGAAGGGGTGTCTTCAGATTACAGAATTGTCACTGCAATGGAAACTATGTTAGCATTTGTATAAAGTTATATGAATATTCAGAGCTAGATTCACTTGTAGTCTAAAAAGAGACACTTATCTTGTCACAAGATATATACATCATCATCATCATGTCGTGCCGCCAGCACGGATATCCCTGACCCTCTCGCGCCACTTCTCCCTATCATTCATCGCCTCTGGCAGATCTTCAAGGTCACACCCCGTGTCCTCACATAGCTGCTGTATGTAAGTTCGAGCTGGTCTTCCTACTTTTGCTTGGCCATATGTGGGGGTCCATAGGAGTACATCACTTATGAGCTCGTTCTTGCTTCTCCAGCAGTGTCCTACATGTCTGGTTCGTCTAACCTGTATAGTTTTCGTTATGGGAGGCAAGTGGCCGTATAGTTGGTGTCTTGTGGGGTGTTGTCGCCAGGACTTGTTCAATTGAGAGCAAAAAATAAGATATATACAGCTGACACTATATATACGTATATATATATATATATATATATATATAGAGAGAGAGAGAGAGAGGCAGCGACAGAATTATTAACTTGTATGTGCGTGTGTATTGTATATGATTCTAAATGCCTTCACACTGATATTATACATCTAGATATTTATGAAATATATCTGAATACAACAAATATATGTGTGTGTTATGTGTGTATTTGTGTGTGTGTGTGTGTGTGTGTGTTATGTGTGTGTTATGTGTGTATTTATGTTAGTGTGTGTGTGTGTGTTTAATAATCTTGTGTATGCATTTACACACATATAAACATGCCCTCGTGTCTTGGGCCCCAGATAAAACGAAAATGAAAAAAGATTTAAGAACAGTGGAGATTTGTTTATTTTCAGATTTAATGGAGCTTCTTTTAACTAATTTGAAACAATTTTGTGTATTTTGGTAGCTCTTGTTGGAGTGGGTCTTTTAAGTTAGATATATCTTTTTTACAGACAGATGTAATAAGGATTATATTAAGCGAGGGGTCTCTTAAAGATCTAAATCCAGCACCATGAATATTGTTTCTTATTGTTGCTATTCTACATACCTGAATGTGTTCAGTTAATACTAATCTACTAAGAAATAAGATAGAAATGGTCAAAACCGCAAGCTATGACTAATCTTCGCTTATCAATAGAGATATTAGCAATAAATATTCGGTAAGTGTTTGAAACAAATTCGATACTCTTCAAGAGATATCTGAATTACATACTCCAAATGAAGAATACCAAATTTCGTCAATGCTCACATGGAAACAGTTGTGGAATGAATAACAACCAAACCAAGAGACAAACACAGATTTCTATGAGAGACACTAGCAGTAAAGAAAAAATGAGATAACGTAAAAAGGTAATGAAAGAAATCTAACAAATGCCAACGTACAGAAGCTTAAGAAGACACAAAGAGAACTAAAACATAGCAAAAAGAACAAAAAAAAAAAAACAGGTTCAACGTTATATCAATAAAATAAGAAACTCAGTAGAATATAGACATCATGAATAGAGTGGCAGACAGTAATTGAAGTGCACAAAAGAGCACCTCGAGAGCAAAATTAAAAGCTGCCAACCAAGAAGAGCGAGTACAAAAGTGGAAAGAACCTTTCAAGAATCTGCTTGGAAACTCCCATAAACTCACCTATCACAATGATTATAAATAGCCAACTAAACTTCAAACTAGCATAGTTTACTCAAGAACTCAATGTAGTACTGGCTTGGTTTGGCTTTATTGCATATCAACCATTATAGGTTATTTAATGCAAAATCCCGTTCATACATATATATCAAAAATACATGATTTGTAGATACATTTTGTAGATAACATTGTTAGACGAGCCTGAGATCTTTTTTACGCACAGTTAAATGGTTTCAAGTATCGCTATATAACAGTCACAATTTAACGTCAGTCATTTGTTTGCACACAGTTTGTTCTATTAGACTCTAGATTAGACACTCTCAGGTACTACCACTCCGAGTCAGAGTGGACCTGGGACCAATGGCAATGAAAGGTATATTCCACATTCCCCAAATATCCAAGGATGGAGCGTTGCCATCAGATAGTTTAATGTCATAAATAGGACACTCGCTTGGAGTGGGGTTCTTACCCATCAGCAGAGATGCAGTTGGTGTATTCTACAGCCCCAGTCGATTAGGCTGTCATCGTAGTACTGAAAATAACTAAAAGGAGAGAAGCTGCCGGCCTCGATGAAATAACTCCAGGAATATGGAAGACAAGGACATTTGATGACTTACTTCTTTGATTTTGTAACGCCTTATATAAATAGAATACTCTAAAGAGATGGACAAAAGGCTGACGTCGAAATCACCAAAAACTGAAGAGGCAGAGCTCTTACTTCTATAGCGGCCAAGGTTTATAACGCTCTACTTTACAATCGCATCGAAACTAAAATTGAGAAAATTCTTAGGAAAAATCTGAACGGTTTTCGGTGAAATCGATCTGCAACATTACAGATTCTAACAATCCGTCAAATCATCAAAGGAATTTGAGCAAAAAAATCTCGAAGAAACACTATTGTTTGTAGATTTTCCCCAAAGCATATGATTCCATACACAGAGAAAAGATGGAGCAAAAACCTTTAGCTTGTGATCTCCTCAAAGAAACTGTTACAGCCATAATGATACTCTATGTAAAGCAAGAAATTCAAAGTTGGCTCACCCTATTTATAATCTGCCTATACTACCTACTTCAAACGTGGATAGTTTTAATAAAAGAAAATAGATTTACACTAAAAACAGCAAGAAGAAGGCGATACCTGCGGAAACTTTAACGGACGCAGACAATGCAGATGACATAGCGCTTATTGCAAATACACTTACCCTGCTGCATAGCCTGAAGCAAGCAGGCGGAGCATTGGCCTCCACGTGGACGCAAACAAAGCAGAGAACGTTTTTTAATCAGAAAGGAGCCTATTCCACAGTAAACTGCGATCCTCTGAAATTAGAAGACAATTTTATGTACCTGAGTAGCAGCGTCTCATCTACTGAAAGTGATGTCAGTATTCCCCGAGCGAAGTCGTAGACTGCTATCGATAGACTATCGATCATATGGACGTCTTATTTATCCGATAAAATAAAATGGAATTTCTACTATGTACTGGTTGTGTTAATACTACTCAGTGGATGCACCACATGGATGCTGACAAAACGCTAGACGGGAACTACACAAGAATGCTACTAACTACATCAAAAAAATCTTGAAAGCAACACCCCACGAAAAACAACTGTACAACCACTCCTATCTCTAAAACCATCCAAGTAAGATGAACAAGACAAGTGGGGCACTGCTGAGAAAAAAAAGCAAGGGTGAACTCTTAATAACGTTATTTTATGGACCCCTTCACTCGGACGTGCCAGTGCAAGAATGTACCTACAACAACTCTACGTGGACGCAAGAGGCAGTTTAGAAGACCTGCCGAAAGCGATGGATAATAGGGACGGGCGGAGAGAGAGCCAGGGAAATCCGTGCTTGTAGAGAGATTTGATACATACGTGCTTAATTCGAACGTATAGACTAGTCGTCATTCTAGGTTTATATATAAATAACATTTCAGTGAACATCAGATGAGAATTCAACTAATAAATACGAAGTGCATACGATAAGTTTCCAGACTTTTTCGTATGGGCACTTTTATTGATAATACACACATGAAGCTCTATTCCCCTTTGAAGTAACCTCTTCCGGCTGCAATGCACTTGTTTTACCGTTCCAACAACTTCTTTTGATACATACGTGCTTAATTCGAACGTATAGACTAGTCGTCATTCTAGGTTTATATATAAATAACATTTCAGTGAACATCAGATGAGAATTCAACTAATAAATACGAAGTGCATACGATAAGTTTCCAGACTTTTTCGTATGGGCACTTTTATTGATAATACACACATGAAGCTCTATTCCCCTTTGAAGTAACCTCTTCCGGCTGCAATGCACTTGTTTTACCGTTCCAACAACTTCTTGAAGGCCCCATGGAAGTCCTCTTGTGTGAGCGTGTCAATAACCTTCGTCACAGCCTCTTTCATCTCCTCAATTGTCTCATAACGACAGCCTCTGAGCTTAGGGAATAACCAAAAGTCACAGGGAGCAAGGTCTGAACTGTAGGGAGGCTGAGGAGCTGTCTTGATGCCCATCTTGGTCAAATAGTCTGTGACAAGGGTGGAGTTGTGGATTGGTGCATTGTCCTGGCGGAAATGCCACTGACCCGATTTGAAAAGTGCTGGCCACTTCCCAAGGAATCTCTTGCTGAACTCCCTTAAAAACTCAACATAGTAACCCTAACCCAAACCCTTTAGCCAATCAACTCTGTTGCATTGACTTCCTTACTCCTCCCACACCTCTCATCATCCCTCACAGACTCCGTGCCTTCCTTGAATTTCTTAAGCCACTCAAAAACTGATGCTCGATTCATGCAAGATGCTCCAAAAACAGTCTGAAGCATTCCATACATTTCTCTGGCATTTTTTCCAAGTTTAAACAGAATTTTATTGCATATCGTTCTTCTCAAGTGTCAGATTGCATTTTTGAAATTCACCAGCTGTGACAATCAGGATTTAGTAAGGTATATTCTGGTTCCTGCTGTAGCTTTTCATTTGAACCTGAAATCATAAAAATTGGTCAGTCATTTCATAAGATGTATAGCAATAAGATACTGAATTTTCAAGAATCTACGACAATTTTAAATGTCCATACGAAAAATGTCTGGAAACTTATCGTATGCACCTCGTATATGTTTGACTATAGGTTTTATTAATGCCTTTTGCAATGTGTATTTTTATTAAACCCGTGACCTGTACCGAGGATAAGGTAGCTGCCCATTTTCTGTCGATTCTAAAGGTCGTTATTCGAACCCATATAAAAGCTTCGATTTTGAACGCCGATTTTCAAAGCACGTCATTCTCTATGGATAACTGGCTCACCCTCCTAATTTCATTTATTTTTTAATGGCATGTTTTCCTTGCTGCACATCATAGCCTCCCTGAGAGCTAAGCTAGGTGTATGTTTTCTAATGATACCAGCGGTCAGTGTTCGAGATCGGATCAAGATTTTGAATGTTGTGTTTTAATAATTGGCACAAGATCTTCGTCCTATTTACATTTTAACGTACCATTCGGTCTTGCATCATATCGAAGCTTATAAAGTAAATAGCCTATTTCTAGATTTACAGTGCAGAAAAAATGACGGTTAGGCCAGTGATTGCTTGAAGACTTGGATTATATTGTCATAGAGTAGATTGAACCTGATCTGTTAAACGCAGCTCTCATAACCGAAGCAGAGAAAAGTGTTGGGAGGATTAAAAATATGTATTGAAAGAAAGAAAGAAAGAAAGAAAGAAAGAAAGAAAGAAAGAAAGAAATGTGTACATTCAAATGAAAAAGAAGGCAAAAAATAAGAAAAGAAAGAAAGAAAAAATTTAAGGAAGAAATACACAATTTAAAGAAAGAAAGAAAGAAAGAAAGGTATTAGTTTTTGTTAGAAAGAAAGAAAGAAAGAAAGAAAGAAAGAAAGAAAGAAAGAAAGAAAGAAAGAAAGAAAGAAAGTTATTACTGAAGTAGAAAACGAAATTAAGAACTTGTTGAAAATAGAGAAACAAAGACTGAAAGAAAAGGAAAGGCATTATTTAAAGAAAGAAAGAAAGAAAGAAAGAAAGAAAGAAAGAAAGAAAGAAAGAAAGAAAGAAAGAAAAAGATAAAAACAAATGTATACATTCAAATGAAAAAGAAGACAAAAAATCAAGAAAAGAAAAAAAGAAAAAGTTAAAAGAAAAAATACACAATTTTAAGAAAGAAAGAAAGAAAAGAAGAAACTCATTGCTGAAGTAGAAAAAGAAATAAAACAAACTTATTGAAAATAGAAAAACAAAGACTGAAAGAAAAGGAAAGACGTTATTCTAAGAAAGAAAGAAAGAAAGAAAGAAAGAAAGAAAGAAGGAAAGAAGGGAAGGAGAACAGAAATAAATATAGCAAAGAGTGAACAAAGGAAGAAATCACCCGACAAAAAAAAAAGAATCATAAAGAATGAAAACAAAAATAAATAAGGAAAATGAAATTTGAAAATGAAAACGAAGAGAAAATACAAAAAGACAAAATGGCATAAATAGATTATTTAAAGTGAGTGACTGGCTGAGAGAAGTTAAAATCGCCGCTCTAGCGTCTTTAAAAACTCTTGGATAGATAAAAAGGGGTTTGCATAAAAGGAAAGAAAAAGAAGCAACAAATAAACAGTATGGCGCGCTCCCTAAATAAACAGCTTCTAGCTATCTGTAAATATAAATGGATTTAGAAAAAATAAATAAATGAAAAAAAAAGGCTATTCAGTCACCGGAAGTGAGGAACTTATGAGGCAAGCCACTTCTCCTTCGAAAGAAACTAATCATCCATTCAAGATGGCGACATCCTCTGTTTTAAACGGAAATTAGAAAAGAAGTCATGCGCACTAATCCGACTTAGGGATTGTCGGTTAACAATAGCAATAAATGTTGTCCTCTTCTGTACTGACTTTTAGTTTTATCGGTATTTTTAAGTCATTTTTTAATTATTGCCAAGTGGAAGCCTGATTACGTCCCCGTTATTCTGTGTGTGAGTCTGCGCGTACAGGGAAAAAATGATATTAAGAAAAGAGTGTATATCACGTATTTATCGCAATCAATTTTGTATGAACACTCTCAACAAAGATTTAAGTATATATATATATATATGTGTGTGTGTGTGTGTGTGTGTGTGCGTGCGTGTGAGTGTCCGTGCACGCGCTTTAGGGGTATGTGAAGTCCTTTCCAGTCATAGATAGATAGATAGAAGGAGAGGACGAAGCATATAAGAACGTAAGATGCGACCGAAAATTTCTTGGAATTTGTAATCTTGGATATAGCCTGCCTCTGTTCTTTGAGAACATTAACCCTTTATGAGATCGCTTCATATATATATATATATACAAATTTCTTCCTCTATCAATAAAAGGTATGTTCGTTTGATTGCCAAAATAGTTGCGTATTTCTCTCAGAACTAGCCAGAACCTCGTTTAAATACACACATACACACATACAGCCCCACACACACACACACGCACACATAAGTTTGAATAGCATAGAAAACGAGTCATAGGCGCTTGGTGACTCTCAGTTTCACGCCAATGTGATCATCAGACCAACTCTACAAATGCTCTACCACCAATACTGAGCACGCTTTATTTATACATATAGCTGACCATGTCGGATTTTAATCCATATTTACTTTCATACTGTCCTTTCGGAAAAAAAATACCAAATACAATCTTACACAACATTTAACATGGATGATTCCAAACGATCTATATATATTTATGAAAACTTACTTGTCGTTGCGTATTTCTCAATAAACGGGAGGTTTTGTCTCGTTTCTTTGGGAAATCCAACATTTTCAAATATTTTTCCACGTGCCAGACACGTTCTTATGACTTTTGAATTATGAACGCTATGTGCACGTTTATGTATCGTTTCGTTGTATATTTCTCATTGGCTCCAGTCATCTCAGCAAGCATCCATCGCGACCTGAACTATTTTGATATCCAAGTCCTGATGATGGTTACTGAAACCGCAACGTTAACGTCGACTTTACATCATAATATATTCACCTATTTGGATTATGTTTTTTTTTTTGCTACCTTCATAGCAGACCATATAACGATATTATCAATATATATATATACATATATATACCTACTACTTAACTTTTTCAATATCTTAGTGAATGTAAAACACAAATCGGCAACTCCTAATTCTTTTGCCGACGTCTTGAAGATACCGAACCACACTTGACAGGGAGATGCCAAGCTCACCTGATACTCTCAGAGTATTACTCGCCGTTTTCATTTTCGAGGCTTGGAGAACGGCCTATCGGATCTTGTCTAGATTCTTGTAACACATGCGAAAATTATTATATCTTCTGTTGACTGTACGTTGATCAATTGTGCCTTCACCTGTCGCACAACAAATATTTTTGGTAGCTTCCATGACGTTATCGCCTATTTTGAACGCATAAAGCATAAGTTCCCAAATTAGACTAAGTTACATGTTCATTAGCACGGCTATTAAATCCCACATGGAATGAAGCAATGCGCAACGTGGCAACGCACCAACTACCACGATACTACAAAACACAGTGGAAAACTACTACGTCTTAAAATGCATCGGTCACGTGGTATACGCATAACAAACTACTGCAATTTTTTACTTACTCAAATATTTTCAGACCGTAAATTCGACTTAAGTTTAAAATCTATTTTCATGGTTGCGGTTTCATATCATCATCATTATCATTTCGTGCCTCTAGCATGGATTTCCCTGACTCTCTCTCTCTGTCTCTGTCTCTCTGTCTCTCTCCATTCGTCTCTATCGTTCATCGCTCCCTGCTGGTCCCCCGTCTACATCCTGTGTCCGTACAGAGCTATTGTAGATAAGTTCTAGTTAGTCGTCCAGCACTTGCACGTCCGTATGAAAGGATCCATAAGAGAACGTCGCTTATGAGTTCGTCCTTACTTCTCCAGCAGTGTCCTGCATGTCTTGTCCGTCTTATTTGGATAGTTTATGAGATGGGAGGTTAGTGGCCGTACAGTTACTGTTTTGTGAAATGTTGCTTCCAAGATTTGTTCAATATAGCTCGTAACATTCTTGTGCAATTGCTATCAAGCTTTTTCTCTACACGCTAAGTCAGCGTCCACGTGGTGCATCCATATAGTAGTATTGACATGACCGCAGCTTGGAAAAAACTACCTTTTATTTTATAAGATAGGTATGACTTCCAGATGATCGATAACCAATCGATAGCTGTCCATGCCTTAGCTAGTCGAATATTGATGTCATTTTCTGTCGATGAGACGCTGCTTCCGCGGTAGGTGAACTTGTCCACAAGTTTCAGAGAACCACTCTTTAGTGAGGTGAAGTCTCATCTTTAACAAAAGCGCAGATTAGTTCTCCTAATTAAGTAAGAACTACTCGGTTGATGAAGATATAAGGAGAATTATGTAATCAATAACAGATGAATTATGTCAAAACGAGAATTCACTGACGTAAACTGAAGTTATTTTGACGACGTATGCATACGCTCAATGAAATAGCAGTCTTACTTGACCCAATGAATTTTGTGAACGACAGCAAAATTCACTCACGATAACTCTCGTGGTAAGTGCGAGAAACGGTGACACGTGAGTTAAGAAATTTTTAAATGGTCAGCAAGTCGTCAGTCATCAAGTAACTGGCAGAGAACAAGTAAGGAACTTGTATTTCGGAACCTGTAAAGTTTACAATATAACGAGGTTGTATATCTTAATTATATGTCCAAATTATGTTGCCTAATTAAATTCGTAACTAAGCGTCTAGTTATTACCAAGGAGGGAGATGTTCATACGTCATCGACTAAGCTTAATCATGTCTAGTGAAAGAGTATCAATTTGCAAGGTGAATATTATACAAGAATTAATGAAGATTGTTCATTGGTTCATTCAGTTGAATATTTATTTATCTATTTATTTATTTTGTTTAAAGTTATTCTGAATCCTGATAATCAAAAAATGTGATGCGGTGCAAACACTTAATTTACAGATGTGAGACTGGTCTGGATTAATATGAGTGATATTTTTCCTTAGACTGCGAATCTGACATTTCTTTTTGTCTCAACACATTGTCATTTTTTCGTCTAGTCTGTGTCTCCAGCAATTTTTGCCAAGACCCAGTAACTCAACGGACGGACACCCACAAACAGTTTTAGATATAGAAAGATTGGAAATCGAATAACATTCTCTGTTATGTTTTGTTCTGTTTTGTTTTTGGTTGGTTTTTTTGGGGGGGGTCGATTCTTAGCAACGGTCAGAAGTATGGCTGAAAACGCTTGATCACAGACGATAGGACAATATTTACATTGGATCCAAATATACGTTCTCTGATACGGAAACAATAAAAGTTGACGAAATTTTTCTAAAATTTCTTATTCATCATCTTTAATAACAAAAAAAAAGTGTATTTATGCAGAAATATGTTTAATAAATTCAGGCTCAATTGCATTTTGACTCTTTTATCGTTTCCATGTTCTTTTGTATTCGCTAATCTTATAAACATCCTCTTGAAAAAAAAAATTGCCCGGTACCCAAATTTTGGCTATTAGGCAAATCCGGATGGGTGTTTTTTTTTGTTTTTTTTTTTTTTGTTTTTTAACATGGTGATTGAATAGAGTTAAAAGCAACCTAAACAGTCACCCTGTCTCTACACTGCAGCCATCAGTGGAAAAAAAAAGGATTATTTTGGTCTGAATTCGATCCACACCAGTCGAAGTGGACTTTATATTAAATATACTGAAAAGAAAAGATTAGCATCCCCCACACCCAGCCCTTTTCCCAATAACTGCTTATATTCTTCCAAACCTATTCTTTAGAGCGGCACTCATGGTTTAAAAAGGGCTCTATGACTTCATAACAGACACACGCATACCTACACACATAACGCCTACACACACATACACACACACACACATAAATACACATCTATACGTTTATACATAAGATAAGCAACAGTATATATATATATATATATATATATATATATATATATATATATATATATATTAATAGAGAGAGAGAGAAATAGAGAGAGAGAGAGAAATGAATACACAGCTATTCAAAATCACAAAAGTTCAGAAATGATAAACAGATTAATTCATCTGTTCATATACCAAGTTATTTGGAGTTTCCCATGTTTTGCCAGATATTTAAAATATTAAGCAAAATCACTCCACTAAAAATAATATCCTCATTTTTTATTGATTGTTTCTTCTTTTAATAGAAAACCATTCCACACTGAAATCGGCAGTGTGTGTGTGTGTGTGTGTGTGTGTGTGTGCATCATCAACATCATCATCAACATGAATGTGTACCGACGGCACGGATTCCTTTAACTCTCTCTTACTCTCTCTCTCTCTCTCTCCCCGGCCGTCGCTATCGGCTAGCGATCTCAGTAGACAGCATCTTACATCTGCACAAAGCTGATGAATGTAAGTTTTTGCTGGTCGGCCAACACTGGTGTGTCCATGCGTAGGAGTCTATAGGAGAAAATCGCTTATGAGTATGTCCCTACCAGCAGTACCCATCATGTCTTGTTCGTCTTTCTTGATCAGTACTATCTTGATTAAAACACATGAAATCTGTTTAATCTGTACTCAGTAGATGAGATATTGCTACCGATGTATTTGAACTTGCCTACTAATTTCAGAGGCATGCTATTTAATGAGGAGATGGTACCATCTTGATTAAAACATATGAAACCTATTTTATCTGTGTTCAAGAAGAGACCATTGTCTCTTGATGTCTGCTCCAGGTTATGCTGCTGAGATTCGTCTGGAACAGGTGTATTTGCAAGAAGCTCTAGATCATCGGTGTCGTTTTCATCTGTAATAGTTTCTGCGGGATATCATGGGATTTTTTTTTAGTATGAAACCATTTTTTTCATTAGATCTAAGGACGTTCATAGCTCGTGATCGAAACATATCATGAAAAGAAATTGTGCCAGTGTATCTCCCTGTAAGTTCCGGGGGGGTGTCCTCGTGGTGTAATAGTTAAAGCGATAGACTGCGGAACGCCAAAATTGCATTTTACAAAGCAAAAATAAATTCCAAAATAAACAAAGAATCTGATTAATGTTTACATGCACTTCCTTTACCTTGAAGCACATCTACACACCGGTTTTCCATCGAACTACTCAGATTTAAGAGCGTATGATAAGATATTGCTTCCCAGCCTTCCTTAACGGCACATCAAAGCATTTCTTTATCTTCAAACCATCTCCCATCAGCGTAAACTTGTCTTGCCAATATACTCCAGAGATTTTCGATGGGATTTAGGTCAGGAGACTTTGCAGACCAAATCAAAGTAGCAATATTATCGTCTTGGAGCCATTTGGTTGTCAACTTTGCTGTGTGAATTGCTGCGTTATCTTGCTGGAATATTGTCTCATTCTGGTAATTATTGGCCAAAAATGGAAGGAGACTTTTTTTCTATGACTTCAGTATTTTTCTGTACATTCTGCTTTCCCTTCATTTTAACCAAACTTGTCTTACAGGGTGACCCAAAAGAAACAAAACCCATATATTTTTGACTGAAATTCATAAATTCAATTCTTGCCTTTTCTTTTTTTCAGGATATGAAGTAGATTCTGTGCATGAAAAATTGGGACCAGAGTATTCACCAACATGTCCTGGTCTACCAAGGAAAAGACATTAGAATTATTTTGCTTTATTTTTGTAGAAGTAATAAAAAAGTTTATGGGTTCTGTTTTGTTTTTGTTTTTTGTTTTGTTTTGTTTTTGTTTTTTGTTGTTGTTTTTTTGGTCACCCATATCATCAAAGATCCTCCACCAAACGGGCACTTGCTGAAAGCCGTAATTCTGTACGGTCGGTCAACTTATATCTATATAAAGTTTGAGTATAATTCTGTAATCTGACACATCCTTTAAAATCTGCATATATATACATATATGGTTTCTCCAATGTATTTGATTCGATATTTTTCGTAAGTCGTGCCAATAGAACTGAAATCCACCCGGTCCATCTAAGTTAAACTTTTTTTTATCTGAAAAAAATTCTTTTAACCAATTCTCAGCATTCCATTGTACCATCTCCCCCACCCACTCCTCTCGTCTTTTCTTGTGAATCTTCATTAGCGATTGTGTTGTTATTCCCTTCTTATATACAAAATCTTTTGAGGAATTTAAAATCTGTCGAACTCTCCAGGGTGTTACGTTTGAATCTAAGGACGTTTGAAGGTTTCTGGATCTTATTCCTTTCCTAGAACCTTCTCGTATCACTCTTCGGTGGGCGGTTGGGTTCAGCTTTCGAGGAAGTCCACTTGATTTCTTGGTTTCATACGCTTCTGGGTCTTCCAAAAAGTTGCTTATCACCTTTCTAGACCTCTTTATATCCCTAGCAATAATTAAAAACGAGAATCTTATGTCACTTGATACTTTCATTTTAGCTTTTTCGATTTCTGACCAGGGACACCTTCTTTCCATTTTGAAAACTTGTAATTTTTAATTTAGACGTAAAAATATTGCAGTAGAGCATACGCGTTTTTTGTTTTTTGTTTTTTGGAGGGGTGGGTAGTTGGGTTTTATGGCATATCAACCTTTCTAGGTTATTTAACGCCCAAATCATTTTTATGCAAATATTCAGTTCTATTTCAAACAATTCAATCTAACATGAGTACACAGTTTAATTGTCAAAACTTTTTTTCTGTCAAAATACTCAGTATATTCAAACAGTCCTAATTTAGCCAATTCAGTTTAGTATAACTATACATTTTGTTTACACACAGTTAAATGTCAAAACAGTTCTATATTAAACTATTCAGTTTAGCGTGAGTGCAGTTTCAATGTTAAAAAAAGTTCTATTTCAAACAATTTAGTTTAGCATAAGTACGTAGTTTAAATGTAAGTACACAGTTTAATTATCAAAAACATATCTATTTCAAGCTATTCTGTTTAGTCAAACAGTTCTAATTCAAACAATTCAGTTTAGTATAAGTATGCAGTTAGTTATTTGACCCATAGATAGGGCCCTATTGTTATATACTCATTTGCCGTATCATAACGACTCAATAATAGTAAAGACAGACGCACACAGAAAGACGCATGAAGAAAGGAAGCAGGAAGGACGACGCAAGAAGGAAGGAAGCAGGAAGATTTCTTTATAACATATTTACCTCTCACTTTATTTCAAGATTTCGAAAGGGTTGTTCAAGGTTTGCATGGGAGAGGATGCTGGAGACCGAACATAAACTTCATATCTTGACCTCCACTACTTATGACCGTCACGTTGTGCCTTTCTTGTTCTCTTAGATGCTCAACCAGAGGTCTTGGGGTCCACTGCTGGATGCTGGCTTTCTTTATGGCATGTTATCAGCATCTTCTCTGGACTCCTAACTCCATCGGGGGTTTTCCGAGAACCCCCCCCCCGGTCGGGTGTGGCCTTCCCTACCACATCTGGTCTCTGGCTGTCTGGAATTCTACTGGCAACTGCTTTGGCACCCCAAACTCAACTGAGTTAAATAATAATTCAACGCCCACACGATCACCTACTGGATCTTTGAAATCGAATGTTTAATCGTCATCAAGCGGGAATAACTGTCATGCAGTTCAGAGGTTACTCTCTTCCGGTGCATCACTGTAGTGGCACAATGGGACCTTCACCTTGTCCCATATCTTAAGCCTTAATCCGCCCACGCGATCTCTTTCGATTACTGGCCATTGGAATGTGTCACTTCCTTCCGGTGTATCACCTTGGAATAGTATTTTTGGGGCTGGGTCGAAGGTCAAAATATAACATTCATCCGTTAATTATTTTTCAAAATTCCACATGTGGAATTTTCTTCACGTTCGTCTCCATCACCCTCACATATATTTTACAGAATGATTTACAAGGACAATGATAGCTGAAAGCACAAAAAGAATCACTTGAACTACAGCAACAAAATCTTACTTAGAAGGCGACCTTCTCTCTTTGTAACACTTGCCCGGCTAATTATTATCTAAAATTTTTTTTACTATATTTGCGTGGTCGGCCATCTTGACATGTGTGCATCAAGGTACAATACGGATGCATTTTTTATCTTCTCAACACAACGGGCCCTCCATAATTCCTTGAAGAAATTTCAAAACCCTAAAAGGACTATACTCTGGTCCCATATCCTGGTCACAAACTTAGTGACCCTGGTCATTCCAGCAATACATTTCGCCTGGATTCCTCATGACCACACTCCAGTTCTTTGCTCAACAGGTTCCTACCTGGAGTAACCGGAGAATTTCATAAACTAAAACACAATATCTTCAAGGCTCAAAGCATTCCACAAAAATCCACAAAAATCATGACCCAAAACAAAGTATCACAATACATCCGAATGTATCACAATCTGGCACGCATGCTGTAAACCACCTAAAATAGTCCACGCAAAATACTAATTAGCAATGTGTTACCCATTTTTTTTTTTCATTAAGTTTCTGTTTCCATGCCCATTGGTTTGCAAGCCCTTGAGGAAACATGCTTTACCTGAACAAACCCGCGCCGGGTTTCTTTTCAATTTACTCAGGAACCCTCGAGGCTACCAATATATAGGCACCTCGCCTTTCCCAGATCTGTTTCACTTTGCCAAATCACACACGAATCCAAAACACCATCGTGACTGAAAGACATAGACATCATCCACAAAATTTTGGAGTAGGCCACGCCTTTTTTCTTTTATTCCACCCTCGGAACTCCAAACTAAAAAATAGAACAGCTTCATGGGCCGGCGAATTCTTCGATAGAATTGCTTTCAACGACAATCTGCAAATCCACTTGAATGAATGTCTGTCCTACTCTCACGTCAGCCCACGATTTCCTCAAAAACAGAAACCAAAAAAAAAAAAGTATTTCCTATTCGACGAAAACCCCAAATTCTAAAAAAAATTTTTAGAATCAATATAATTACAAACATTAGTAAACCTAGTATCAAATCCTCTGTTAATGGTTTTCGTCAAATTTCATAATATGAACAGGAAAAAAAAATTTCTTATGTCGCCTTTAAACTCAAACAAACTCAAAAAGTTTCACTTTACAACAAGTCAAAACAATGTTACAATCACATTTCAAAAATGTTCAGTTTTCTTTTCTTCTTTTTTTCAATCTATGTAGTGATGTACTGTCTATTTTACTAAAAATATCTGTTCTTTCTTTCTTTTTTTTTTCATATGCTGTGTTCAACAATGTTCAAGTTTCTTCTCTTTCTATTTTTTTTCTTTGCATCTTTTTTCTATTGTCCTGTACGTTTTTGTTTTTGTTTTCATTTTTTTCTTTTTTTTTTTTTCTTTTTTTTTCAGAAAAAAATTGCTCATTCAATGTCCCTTTTTTTCAACCTTATATCTACCTCTCTGTCTTTACCTTAACACGATAACTATAGGTTTGCTTCTCAGTTTATTCAATTTCAGTCTATAGTACCATAAATTAAGCCTGATTTATAATACAACTTTTTCAATAGCTTACGAGCATTCTTCTTCTTTTTTTTCTTTTCACAAAATATCCCGTTTTTTTTTTTCTAAACAACCCAAACTTTTATAAATTCTGCCAACATTTCCCAATTCAAAATATTTCCGAATCTGCGAATCTTCGCCACACTTGGTTCCGTCAAAATTCTGCGCATCTCTTTATTACATCCAAAACCCTGTTTCAAAATATCTTCCCCAATAACAATTTCAAAGCTTCACTCCAGGGGGAACTCACAAAATACCTGTCTGCCTCGTCAGACACAAAAAACATCTGTCTCTTAGTTACTCTGCCTCCACGGCAAGACCATTTTCAAGACAATACCTATGTCTTCAATAATTGATATCAACAATTTCCACAGCAAAACAACCGGCCTGATTCTACCAGCGCCGAAAATATCGATTCTCCCAACTTCATAAATATCGAAAAATTATATGCGCATTATTCAAACCACCAATGTGCGAAATTTTGGGACAAACCCATTGATGCTCCCTGGATTACATTTCTCGGATTAAAATTCTCATTTCCAATCCACAAGTTCCAAACATGAAAACCTGACCCAAAAGATCTTAACTACTGATATGCGGAATTCCAAATCTTGGACTGAAATTCTAATTTTCAATCACCACTTGTCTGGACCAATGAAAAGCTACAACGAATTTTTTTACTCACAAAGACCTATTTGCGATAAAAAAAAAATCCCCATTCATAAAATTTATTGTTTACGATAAGCTATCAAAAAACGGACAATAACTGTCCCATAGCCATCTTTGTTCCCTTCTTTTTTCCTCCATCACTACGATACAATATTACACATAGCAGTAATATCAATTTTTATCTAGGGATCACACATTTTTTTTTTAAATTATTTCCAATTTTATGCTTCTAGAAAGGCCCTTGTCATTAAAACAAATCTTTCACTATTATACCCAAATTAATCAACAGAGAGATAGAATTATAAGAATGCAGCAATTAACTTACATTTTTTTTTCTTTCTTTTCTCTTTTCTGTTGCTGGTTTGTTCTTGTTTTTGTTTTTTGTTTTTTTGTTTTACTTCTTTCAATTCCAGCATCTTTCTTTGTTCTTTTTTTTTTGTTCTTTCCGCGTCGGTCTGTTCCTTTTCCTTCCTTTTTTTTTTTTTTTTTGCTAGTTTGTTCTTGTTTTTTCTTTTTACTTCTTTCCATTCCAGCATCCTTCTTTGTCCTCTTCGTTGCTGTCGTGTTGTGATGCTTAAAACTGCAGTTTACGGTAACTAGGTTCATTCTGAGTCCTTGAAGAACTCGCCTGGCACAAGCACCAAATCGGACAATGTTGTATAGTCATGTGCCGTATCATAACGACTCAATAATAATAAAGACAGACGCACGCAGAAAGATAGACGCATGAAGGAAGGACGCACGAATGAAGGACGCAGGAAGGCTTCTTTAACAATATTTTACCTCTCACTTTATTTGTAAGGTCTGCGTGTGAAAGGGGGCTGGAGACTGAACATAGACTTCATATTTTGACCCCACTGTTATGACCATCACGTTGTGTCTTTCTTGTTCTCTTAGATGCTCAACCAGAGGTCTTGGGGTCCACTGCTGGATGCTGGCTTTCTTTATGGCATCTTATCAGCATCTTCTCTGGACCCCTAACTCCATCGGGGGTTTTCCGAGAACCCCCCCCCCCGGTTGGGTGTGGCCTTCCCTACCACATCTGGTCTCTGGCTGTCTGGAATTCTACTGGCAACTGCTTTGGCACCCCAAACTCAACTGAGTTAAATAATAATTCAACGCCCACACGATCACCTACTGGATCTTTGAAATCGGATGTTTAATCGTCATCAAGCGGAAATAACTGTCATGCAGTTCAGAGGTTACTCTCTTCCGGTGCATCACTGTAGTGGCACAATGGGACCTTCACCTTGTCCCATATCTTAAGCCTTAATCCGCCCACGTGATCTCTTTCGATTACTGGCCATTGGAATGTGTCACTTCCTTCCGGTGTATCACCTTGGAATAGTATTTTTGGGGCTGGGTCGAAGGTCAAAATATAACACTATCAGGTGCGACCATTCTGGGCCAGGGTGGACCTGGGAGCAATGACAATGAAGGGTACTCCGCATTCCCAAAATTCTCAGCATCACAGAAAACTCACCATCAGATTGTTTAGTGTTATATCCAGGACACTAGTTGGGGACTCTTACCTCTCTGCTGAGGTACAGTCGGTGTATTCTACAGCCCCAGCTGACAATGTAATACACAGAGTTAATTTCAAAACAGTTTTATTTCAATTAATTCAGTTTTGCATAAGTACACAGTTTAGATATCAAAACAGTTCTATTTCGAGTAATTCAGTTTAGCATAAATATTCAAATGCCAAAAAACAGTAAACTCAAACCACGGTTTAGTTCTATTTAATCCATAGATAGTTCTCTTATCAGGTGCTACTACTCATAGCCAGAGTGGACTTGGGATTGATGGCAATGAAGAGGTACTCTGCATTCCCCAAAGCTCCAGCATTACTGGAACCTCACCATCAGATTGTTTAGAGTCATATCCAGGACACTTGTTGGCGGGGGTCTTACCTCTCTGCAAAGAAGCAGTCGGTGTATTCTACAGCCCCAGCCGACTGGACATGCATCTTGTTTTGATCTGTTTCTATTGTGTTATTTTGAGTTATAGGGAAATAAAATAAAAATTTAGTAGGGTGTGCTATCTTTATTTCCGTAAAATGTTAACCTAAAATTGAACTTTTTCCAAATGCTTTTTGAAAAAAGTAAAGATGCTATATCATTAAGGTTTTTCGGACTATTGTTTTCATCTTTATTGTTATTTCTACAACGTTTCGGCCGATATGTCCTCCGGCCTTCTTCAGGTGTTTGTCGAACTCGGGAACCTTCACGGAACTTCGAACTACGTCCTTTATTGAAACCACGGGGGTCGCCGTTAGCCATCACTGGGTACAAGTGTTAAGTATTCCTGTATTGTTACTCGCCTGTAGTGAGGATTGAACTTTCAGATGATTGTTTCCTTAGAAGCTCAGGGAACCAACGCCTATAACCATCTGTCCTGTTTTTGGGTATTATAAACTTAATGTTCTTACTTTGGCTATAATTACTACAATTATGTATGATTTTTTACCTGTGCTCATATTCAGATTTTTTTTTTTTTGATATTTTATCTAGCCTTCTTGATTATCGGTTTCCATATTGTATTCAACTTTATACTTGGTCTACCCAGCAGGTCATTGTAGCCCAACATATGTGCTGATTCCTTAAGGCGCCTAATCCTCTAATGTTCAGCCCTATCAATTATTTTAACTTTGTCCCATAAGGGCAGATGGTTTCCCTTTTCCTTCCATATATGGTCCGCCATACCTGACTTTTCAATCTCCCCTCGTACTATTGCCTTCCGATGTTCTTCTAGCCTTACTTTTTGTATATTTTACCACAACTGCAAGGGATGGAGTAAACACAGTTCTTGGTCATGTTGAATTCCGTTGGTGGTTTGACCCGGAAGAGATACCTCCGGAGAGTTGAACCACTCGTCCTGATGTCATATGGACTACATATCTTTTGGATCCTTTCGGCTAGTCCTTTGACAGGGCAGAAATACCGTGGTGAGTTTTCGGGTGTTGTCTTCTATCCTCCTATCTTGGTTTCTTGGAGCCAATGTTATGCGCTCTGGGTAGTTGTTACGATGGAGGTTGTGTCTCAGACTTATCATTTCTTCTTGATATGTATCAGTATCGCTACTAATGGTTTTTGCTCGATGTTGTAAGCAACGGACTATTCCTTTTTTTACCGTATATGGATGATGGGAGTTGAAATTGAGGTACTGTCCGGTGAAGGTGGGCTTACGGTACACAGATGACCTGAATCCTTGCTGTGTACGTGTTACTAATACATCGAGGAAGGGTAATTTGTTGTCTTGTTCTTTCTCCATAGGGAACTGTATAGATGGTCGGATTGAGTTCACGTGATCAAGTAATATCTGAACATCTTCCTGATGAGGCCAGAGAATGAATGTGTCATCTACGTATCTAAGCCACATAGATGGCTTTAGTGACGTAGATCCTAATGCCATTTCTTCGAAGTATTCCATGAATATATTTGCCAACACTGGTGACAGTGGCGAACCCATAGCCAGTCCTTCTTCCTGTCGGTTTATATCAGATCCCATCCCGAAGTAGGTTGTCTCCACACAGAAAGTCAACATTTCCATTAACAATAAAGATGAAGACAATAGTTCGAAAAACCTTAATGATAAAAATCAACAAGCTTCGTCTCAGAAATTTAGACAACTAAAGATGCTATAGTTTTTGAAAATTTACTGAATTTCTGATTAACAAGCTTTCTTCGGCCAATATTTCACTAAATTTGAAAACTTATTGTAAAAGTTATATTCAAATTTGTAAGGTAGTATATCAGTACATCTAGCACTATATATATATATATATATATGTATATATATATATATGTGTGTGTGTGTGTATGTATATAGTGATAGAAATAACTATATATATATATATATATATATATAATAAATAAGTATATATTAGATATATATAATTAATTCATGGAATTTAGACAGCGATCCCTGGCTTTCATGGAGTTTTTTTGCAAAAGAACAATCATCAGGCAGTTAAAAAAATGAAATTAATCGGAAATCGAAAAAATACAGTCAAAAAACCTTTGGGATTTTGTAAGAATCTTTACGTGTGATTGTAAATGTGTGAGTGTGTGTAAGCATGTGTGAGTGTGTGTGGGTGTGTGCGTATGCTTGTGTCGGTTATAGTTGCGTATTAATGTGTATATGTATGGATGTGAGTGAAGGTACAAACGCATCGCGTTGTTTTAACCGGATATAAATTCGTAGATGTATCTTAATTTTTTGCTACATTATTTTATTTTATTATTATTATTATTATTATTATTATTATTATTATTATTATTATTATTATTATATAATAGCTCTATCCTAGATATTGAACACTCTCCATATTATATTGCACTTGGTTCAACACAAACCCTCAAAGTGATTTAGTGACAACCAACACTGTTATAATATAATATATATATACACACATATATATATATATGTGTGTGTGTGTGTGTGTGTGTGTGTGTGTGTGTTCGTTCGTAATTATACAGTTTACAGGTAGAATATATGAACCATGGAAATCTTACATATTGGTGGTTCTATTCATATGAATTCTCAATGTATTGTGCGACCATGAAATTTCTCTGATAAACTGTAGTAGTCTGACTGATCGAATGGGTTCTGTGACGTTTCTGTTAGGGTTTAAAATACGTTCACCAGCTGTTAGAAACCGCGTGTGATATACAGTTATAAATTCTTAATTTGTATTACAGTTTCATTATTTTATATTTGTTGAATGTGTTTATCAAATAATAGTTTAAGCTGGAAACGTTTGTGGCAGTCTGCTGGAATTACGATAATTGGTGTAAATCGATTTGTTTGGCGTACTATTCAATGGGTTGAGCATTTTAATGTACAGGTTTAGATTTTAGTCCTGCCATAGAAGTCGACCCCTAGTTTTATTGAGATTTTTTCAGGCTTGAAAGGTCAACATGTTCACCACAATTCATGGTATCTTCTGTATTTCATCATATCAGATCAATCACTTCACTGGTCCCGCAACCTGGTTTGGTCGTGGAGGCAGCACTCATGTAGCGTGTTTTGGGCAAGAATAGCCTGATGGAACCCATCTCTTTACTGGTCAACAACTGGTTTGTGAAGAAGCTACTGTCATAACGCACAAGAAAAAATAATATTGACAAAAATGTCAATGAGCAGGCTACTATATATGCATGCTAGCATAGCCACTCATTGGCTGGCAGCCAAACACCACACAGGGAATGGACGAGACCACCTGCACATTTTGGAACGCACCGATGCGCGTATAACTTCCCTTCCTGATGCTCAAGTCTGTATTCACTTTCACGCGTAATTCAACACATGAACTACACTCAAGTACAGAACTTCGACTGTTTGAATTCAAACTTTTCCTTCTCCTTGACTGGTTGCTATACCAAGGTTAAAGATCCCAATATACCCCACTATTTACCATAATTGGAGGGAGAATAGTTGGATTCATACAGTTTCCAAAAGTATTGGGGCTATGTCAAATGCAAAAAGCCTCGTTCAGGATTTGAACCCTTACGCCACGCACTTCTCCAATGCAAAATTGTTTTTTATCTGCAGCCACCCTCCAAATTCATAGAATAATTAACTAATCATTAAACTGCGGATCCCATCATAAAATCCATTTACGATTTTGCTTCGATCTACACTTGCATTTACTCTGTCTTTGAGAGTCAAAATACGTTGACTATACTCCCTACAGAAGGATAAGACCACCACATCCAAAAAAAAATATCGGAGTGTCCTAGTAGGACACTAAACTGCATCTGAAGATGAAGCTCTAGTTGACATCTGGACTGTGTGGAGTACCCCTTTATTGCCATTACTTCCATGCCAACTCTGACTCGGAGTAGTTGTACATATTAGAGTCCCATCTATGGTTATATAGATCTGTTACACAAAAAATTTAAACGTGAAGGTACAATGAATGCGATTCCCTAAACTCTAAGCATAAAATTACCCTAGATGAGTTGACATGCCGTTAAAACTTATCTATCAATCAATCAGTCAATCAGTACTTGTAAGGTTCTTTGATATTTCAAATCTGTTAGAACTTCTGACCGCTCAAGATATCGAGCTTGCAAAGAAACTAATAATAAAGTCGATAGTTTTGGAGAATGCGCTTCAAAATGGAACTATGTCAGATTCCAATCGTTTGTTTTATCACATTTGCAACAGAATAACGTGTGTTGTCATGCATCGATACCACTGCTCGACTTACTTGTCAAAAAAACATCTTTTTTTTTTCTTTCAATGTGTCATTTAAACGAGGTGACTAATTCACCGCTACGTTTTCTGCCAGTGGATGCGTTTTTGTTTTGATGTGTTTATTGTTTCCCTTCTTCCATCAAATGTTTCTCCAATTTATCAGTTTACAAGTTTTATGCTCTTCGAGAGCGTTCCTTCTTCTTCAGTTCAAAATCTCCTTTTTCACCAAATAATCTTGACACGTGCTTACAGATCCGGGAATATTTTCCATAAGCCTCAGTGTTCTATTTCCTGATTAGTCGGGGTTGATTCAACAAGGACAACATGGATTCATTTTTTTTTTCATATTTAGCACAAAATTGTTTATTTACGCATTTATCGTAATGATTAGTTGGTTGATTTTATGGCAGGTCAACCTTTGTTGGGTCATTTAATAATATTCGTCTTACTTTTTTCTTTCTTTTTTTTTTGAGGGGGGGCAATTATAGGGTTTCAAGTAACTAATAATAATACTACTTTGCGAGCAATTATAGCTTCGTAACTATTCTAAAAACAAATAGATAAAGTTGGCGACTGTATTCGAGGGCGACCCAAAGGCTCCCTTTTCAATAGCTACTACACAAAGGTGTAGGTGAGGGTGCTACTCCATTCGCAGGACTGCTCCACACTACCCTTGATCCTTACCTTATAATGCTGAGTGTTAAGCAAGCAGGCATCAAGTACCATTTTTTGAGTCTTTGGTATGAATTTACCTGGGATTGAACTCCAGTCTCTCAGGCCATTGGGGAACACTCGAACAAACTGCTAATCTAAGCTTAGCTATGGCACAAGGCCAGAAGAATGGGATGCCCTGTGATAATCCAATTCACAAACAATTGTCTGCAAAACTAATTTGCAAACAAGTACACCATCTGAAGTACAATTCAGCAATTCTTATCGAGATTGTGAAGGTGACGAACCGCACTAGATTATGAGATGCTGGGCCATCGTGATATTCTCCAAGGGCTACTCATCAGATTGGCCTCCTTAGCTTAGAGCACAGCCTCGGAATCTACGATTTTAAGCGAGAAATGTTTTGAGATTGCCCCTGCAGCGTTATGACCCCGTAATGTGGTTCAGGTATTTCAAACAATTATATAGTTTCAAGTCGTAATTTACTAAGCTTTTTGCTTAGATGTGGCAAAAGGCCGAATGAATGGGGCACCCAATGAGACTCAAACTCATTCATGAGTCTAGCTTGCTAACCATTACACTACCCGAGGCGCCTAGATATATGGTTTCAAGTATCAAATAATAATAGTCCTTAGTAAGCAACTACAGTTTCAAGTAACTATTCTTAATACTAATAATTAAGAGACAGTTATATTGATATACACTTCAGCAAGATTTGGTTGGGTTTGGTTTTATGGCATATTGTTACCTCCTTGAGCCCCCTTTTCAACTTGGCTTTGGGAGCAGACTTCATGTCTCTTCTGTGAACTAAGAGTGAACTTTTCTTTGCCTTTTGATCTGGGTCATTTTGAATACTATCTCGCACGGCTCATTATTGTTCCCTCAGCTCCCTTTTGGCCTTGTCGTTTGAGTTGAGACTACTGCTATTTTGGTCAGGTGACGCTTGTGTCATAGTAAGAATGATTCCCGCCTCTAACAGAGTAAGACGGCGCTAAGATTACTCCCGGGATAAAGGAACATACTGGTAACCTTTTTACTTACTGTAATCAACTTTTTATTCAGGTTTATTGTGCTTGTTTTTGCGGGCCAGACTTTGAATAATCTTCTAATTTTTTATCCATGTTGGTTATAGCCTATGTTTTTACTTCCACCCTCTTTTTGCCACGTGTTATTATTTTTGTTTTTACCTTTGCATGCCTCCTTGTCCCCTGCACATTCCCTGTAAATAAATTTAGGTTAGTATTTACAAACCTCTGTTTTTATTTGACTATTTTGCGTATGACTTATTTTTGTGTTATGACTGCATAGGACCATGTCTACCCCTAGACACCTATCCTAAATTCACCGTGGTTATAACAATGTCAACCACTGTAGGTAATTTAAAGCTAAATCTGGTTTTTATACATAAAATATATAGTCATACGATTTGTAAACATATTTTGTTGATAACATTCTTAAACTAGCCTGAGCTCTTTTTTTCCTCTGTTAAATGGTTTCAAGTATTGCTATATAACAGTCACAATCTAACATCAGTTATTTGTTTGCTCACAGTTTGTTTTATATGACCCATAGATAGTACCCTATCAGGTGCTACTACGCCAAGTCAGAGTGGACCTGGGAGCAATTGCAATGAAGAGGTACGCAACATTCCACAGATCTCGAAAGCTGGAGCTTCGCCATTTGATAGACACTCGTTGGGGGTAGATTCTTACCCCTCTGCAGTTTATTCTACTGCCCCAGTTGACTGGGCTAACTTCAACAAGAAAATCTTAATTAACACGGTTAAAATAGTATTCCTTTTTGTAACTGTTATCATTTTAAAAAGAAATATGGAATTTAAAATATATAAAAGTGATTCAGCTGCAGTTTTAAGACGAATTGAAATACTTAAAAGAGTTCAGAAGACCTGAGGAAACTTGTTGTCACCCAAACATTTGTAAAAAAATCACCACTAAAAACTGGTACAAAAAAACATTAATTATTGATTATTGGAACTTGTTCCTCTTTATCAATCATAAGACTCGTCTTATCAATATCAGTACGTATTCACCTTCGTCATTGTATTCTAGTTAGCTGTGTTTGTCTACCGAGCTCTCTCTCTCTCTCTCTCTCTCTCTCTCTCTCTCTCTCTCTCTCTCTCTCTCTCTCTCTCTCTCTGTACATGTTTCAGCGTTTTCATATCTATCTCTGTCTGCTCATATGAATGTGTGTGTGTGTGTCTGTCTGTCTGTCTCCTATTTCAGTCTCTCCATATCTATCTATCTATCTATGTGTGTACTCTGCGTGTCTGCGTGTACATATTTTAGTGCCTTTATATCTATCTCAGTCTGTTCATATGCGCGTGTAAGTGTGTGTCCTATTTCCGTCTCTTCATCTCTCTCTCTCTCTCTCTCTCTCTCTCTCTCTCTCTCTCTCTCTCTCTCTGTGTGTGTGTGTGTGTGTGTACATGTTTCAGCGTTTTCATATTTATCACTGCCTGCTCATATGGATGTGTGCGAGTGTGTCTGTCTGTCTGTCTCCAATTTCAGTCTCTCCATCTCTCTCTCTCCCTCTATCTATCTATCTATATATCTATCTGTGTGTGTACTCTGCGTGTCTGCGTGTACATATTTTACTGCCTTCATATCTATCTCAGTCTGTTCATATGCGCGTGTATATGTGTGTGTCCTATTTCCGTCTCTTCATATCTCTCTATCTCTTTCTCTGTCTCTCTCTGTCTCTCTCTCTCTCTCTCTCTCTCTCTCTCTCTCTCTCTGTATGTATGTATGTATGTATATCTAATTATTTCATTTTCATCATATCTATATATCTATCAATCTCTTCATATATACACATGTGTGTGTGTGTCTACATATTTAGTTGTCTCCATATCTATCTGAATCTGCTCACATGTGTGTGTACGTGCGTGCATGCTTGTGTGTGTGTGTGTGTGTGTGTATGCGCATATTTCAATGTTTCAGTGTCTCCATATCTATCTCAGTCTGCTTCTCTCTATGTGTGGGTGTGTGTGGGTGTGTGCGTTTGTGTATCAATTTCAGTCTCTTCGTCTGCCTGTCTATTTTACTATTCCAGTGTTGTAATAACTATCTAAGTATTTTCTAATCTATTTATCCCTTGACCTGTTTCACTCCCTTTCTATCGATCTCAGTTTGTTCATATCTATCTAACTTGTTATCTGCCAATCTTTCCGTCAACGGGTCTACAGGTCTACGGATTTCACTCTCTTTATATCTATCTGCCTGTCGATTTACCTAGCGGGCTAACAGTTTACGTATTTCACTATCTATCTATCTATCTATCTATCTATCAGTCTGTCTGTCTGTCTGTCTTTGTTCATATCTACCTTTCTGCCAGTCCATTAATCTAGCTAGCTGGCATTCAGCCAAATGACTTATTTCACTCACTACATATCTATCTATCTGTCCATCCATTTCACTCTCTTTATATCGATCTTTGTTCATATCTACATATATCTATGTGCCAGTCCATTAATCTAGTTAGCAAACATTCTATCAATTTTCCTATTTCAGTATCTATCTATCTATCTATCTATCTATCTATCTATCTATCTATCTATCTATCTCACTACTTTAGATTGATCTTTGTTCATTTCAACCTATTACAGTATCTATCTATCTATCTATCTATCTATCTATCTATCTATCACAGTCTGTTCATATCTATCTATCTATCTATATATA
>OY757906.1:14049055-14076555 GCA_963585895.1 Sepioteuthis lessoniana
TCTCCACATAAGAAGAATCCGACTCAAAGTCAAATTTTAAGCAGAGTTTAACAGGTTTGAATTTGGAGTTTTCCTTCTCCTAGACCGATTGCCATACCGAGACTAAAGAGCCGAGTCTGCCTTACTATTTACCCGTACCTAGAGGGAGAACACTTGAATTCATATCTTTCCCTAGGGTATTAGAGCAATGTCAAATGTAAACAGTCTGGTCTAGGGTTTGAACTCGGATCACCGTATCCATATCCTACGACAGTAACTCTTATACCACGAGCATCTCCATGTGAGCCCCTGGGAGTGATTAAATTTTTGGTTAGGGGATTTTACTTTCATGGAATTCGTTACAAGAGGCATATAGCTCTCTCACTTTTCCTATAAGCACTTAGGCACTCTGCTTCATCTCAACAGTCATCCGAATAAAAAGAAACATAGAAACCTTATCTAAAAGATCGGTCAACACTACCAACACAAACATGGAAAAAATATAAGGTTGAATATCTAGTCGAAATATTTAACTTTCTTTTCGGAGATTTTTAATGATAACTCTCGTATAACCCATATATAATCAATCCATTCGGCTGGAGCTTTAGAATACACCGATTGCATCTCTGTCGACGAGTAAGAACGATTGTTCTCAATATAACATTAAACCATCTGATGGCAAGGCTCCAGTTTTGGGGATTTACGGAATGTGGATTACACCTTTATTGCCCTAGCTCTAAGGTTCACTCTGACCCAAAGGGGGAGACCCTGATGAGGTCCTATCTATAGGTTAAATAGAACAAACTGTGTACAAGCAGATGATATATATTAAATTGTGACTGTTACGTGGTGAATTCAATAAGTTTCTAGACTTTTTTGTACCGGCATTTACAATTGTCGTAGACTCTTGAAAATTCAGTATTTTGTTGCTTTATATAGTATGAGAAGACTGACCAATTCTTATGATTTCAGGTTGAAAGGAATAGCTACAGCTGGAATTGGAATAGACCCTACTAAAGCCTGATTGTCACAGCTGGGGAATTTCAAACATGCAATCTGGACGTGAGGACACTTTAGAAGAACGATATGCAATAAAATTCTGTTTTAAACTTGGAAAAATGATTGAAACGTATGGATGCTTCAGACTGCTTTTGGAGCATCTTACATGAATCGAGCATCAGTTTTTGAGTGGCATAAGAGAGTCAAGGAAGGCAGGGAGTCTGTGAAGGATGATGAGAGGTGTGGGAGGAGTAAGTAAGTTAATAGACCAGAGTTGATTGACCAAAGGGTTAGGGTTGGGGTTAATATGTTGAGGTTTTAAGGGAGTTCAGGAAGAGATTCCTAGGGAAGAGGCCGGCACTCTTCGAATCGAGTCAGTGGCATTTCCAGCAGGATACTGTCCCAGTCCACAACTCCATCCTTGTCACAGACTATTTGACCCTGATGGGCCGCAAGAGTTCCTCAGTCTCCCTATAGTCCAGACGTTCCTGTGACTTTTGGTTATCCCTAAGCTCACGGGCTGTCGTTATGAGACAATTGAGGAGATGAAAGAGGCTGTGACGAAGGTCATTGACACGCTCACACAAGAGGACTTCCATGGGGCCTTCCAGAATTTGTTGGAACGGTACAACAAGTGCATTACAGCCAGAGGAGATTACTTCGAAGGGGACTAAAGTTTAATGATCCTCGTATATAGCAATACTTGAAATCATTTAAGTGAGAACAAAAAGATCTCAGAATTACTAAAAATATCATCAACAAATTGTGTTGACAAATCATATATATATACTTAATATATATGTATAAAGGGGGTTTGGCATTAAATGACATACACGGGTTGATATGCCATAAGATCGAACCAAACCAAATCATATATATATATGTATATATATAAAGAGGACTTGACATTAGATAACCTACAATGGTTGATATGCCGTTAAACCCAACCGAACTAAATCATATATATTTGATATATGAGTATAAACAGGATTGGGCATTAAATAACCTAAAATTGTTGATATACCGTAAAACCAGACCAAACCAAATCTTATATATTTATTGCATATGTATAAAGAGGATTTGGCATGAATTAATCTACAGTGGTTGATATGCCGTTAAACCCAACCCCACTCATATATATTTGATATATAGGTATAAGCATGATTTGGTATTAAATAACATACAATGGTTGATACCCCGTTTAACTCAACTAAACCAAATCATATATCTTTAATATATATGTATCAAGAGGCTTTGGCATTAAATAACCCAAAATGGTTGATATGTCGTCAAACTAAACCAATCCAAATCATATATATTTAATACACATGTATTAAGAGGATGTAGCATTAAATAACCTACCATGGTTGACAAGACATAAAACCCAACCAAACCAGATCGTATATATTTAATATATATGTATAAATATTATATGGGATTAAATAACCAACAATGGTTGATATACCGTTAAACGTAACCCTACTAAATAAGGACTGCCTTGTAGCTAATCTTGCAAATTAATTGTTGCTGAGTAAGAAATTCCATTTTTTTCAATGCTTCAGGCCAGATTGAAGCTATACATAGAGGTACCCCACATGATAGATAAGATAATCTCGCAGTCTATTGTTATTGAGTTTAATTTTCTTTGCGTATTCCTCATACTTCAAGACTTGTTCTAAACTAAAATGAGTTAATGATTACTTGTTTGATAAACAATTGAAATAAGATTATATAACTGTGAGAGAAATTACGATGAATTTTACCGGGATGTATTTAATTGCAGGTGAATTTACCGGCTTTAGATTTACGATATAATGCATATACAGACGTTAAATTTACCATTCGAAGAATTTACCAACGAAAAATTTACCACACGATGAATTTATCGACAGTAAATTTACCAAGAATCGATAAAAAATACAAGTGAAGATTTAACAATTGACAATACTTAATCTAAGAATTCATAAAGTGTTGAGTGAGGAGGCATCACCGAAGTGCAGCGGCTAAAGTTCTGGACTTTGACATTGTAGTAAGCAAGTTCAAACTCCAGTCGCAGTATTAAGTTCATTTTCAGATGAATACTCTTGAGAAAGGTAGGAACTCCTTTATTCTATCAGCTCTGGGTGACAGTACCGCTTTTGTCCTTCTTCGAGAACGGGTTTGGCATTAAATAACTCGCAAAGGTTGATACGCCAGTTAACAAAGAAACAAAGAATATTTATATCTTATACAACTTAAGTAACGTAACTCAACCGAAAGATTTTTCGTCTTTTTTCTTTATTGAAGAGAGAAAAAAGTCTTTATTGAGAATTATTTCAAAAATATTTGTATTGTTTGAATTGTTTTAATTGCATATTCTTATATTTGATTTTACAATCTTTTGCCTTTTTAGCTTCAAATTGTTTTTTAAACAAATTATAATTCACGGTGGTGGTAATCATCTCCGCGTTTACATCAGAAATATTTGATGGATGGCGCTAGGGATCTAGTGCCAACAATTTCCCACCAATTTCAGCACCTTCTTCAGGACTCTCACTGACCCCTACGCTGCCGTGATCTAGACGGGCTCGTTGTTCAAATTCACAACATCTACAGTCTCAATCACCTTTAGACCCTTTTTGGAAGGTTCCCAGAGTATCACAGCCCTATACATCGAGATCCAAACTTTCTTCACTTCCCTGGCAAAAATTCTGACATTTTCCTTTCTTTTTAATTTTTTGCTTTAGTCTTTTTTTTTTTTTTAATCTTTTTTAAAGCTGTTTTTTTGTGGTTTTTTTTTTTTATTTAAAAAAAGAATGCTAATATCGCAATGGTCGTTGCCACCGTTCTGTTATTTTCTTTTTTTTTTAATTTTTTTTTTAGGTTCACTGTGTAGAATGCAGAATAATTGTGTAAGATGAAGAAAAGAAATTGTTTTCGTAAAACCTAAAAAAATAAGTATCATTATTATTATTATTATTATTTAGAGCAAACAAGAAAATCCCAATCGATATCAGTCACATGTCGAAGATGCCACAACCTATGATCCCCACCCTAAGCAAAACCACTACCATTATTTACACCATCATGTTCGATGACGCCTACAGAAAAATACCTGAGAACCAATAACCTGGCTCGTTTTTATAGCCATTCATTTTTCTTCTGTCTCTTTTGTTTATTTTGAATCTTCTTGTCGATTTCCGCATCGAATCTGTCTTCTTTATTATTTCAGTTTTTCTTTCGGGGTATTTGGTGGCTCTCCTAGGAGATTAAGTGACAGCAAGCCACTTCAATACTCATGTCAGTTTTCTAGAATTATTCTTAGCCTTGTAAGTTTTTCATAACAGTTTTCACTGTTTTTTGTTGTTGTTTTTGTCTTTATTGTTGTTTGTTTAGTTTTGGGTTTGTTTTTTTTGTTTTTTTTTTGCTTTTTTACTGAAGTCTGTGTGACACCAAGTCTCTTTTGAACATCAGAATTTTTCAAAGTATTCCATCCGATTTTAGTAAGCTCGAAGAATTTGCCCATTTTTTTCTCACTCATCTATTTCCTGCTGAAGCTGCAAATTTCACTATATGACAAGTTCTTTTCTTCTTGTCAATAAAGACTAGGACTGGTCTTCTGGTTCGGATTGGGTGATCTTTTGTATCAGTTATTTTATTACTATTATTATTACTTCAGGAGAGTTTTTCTCAACAGTGTTACCTGACGGTCTTCCACTAGAGTCTAAGTGACAACAAGTCTCCTCAGGTCTCCAGGACTCTTCTCAATATTCTGACCGATCTCAGCAATGCCGTTGTTTGGATTGTCTCCACTCGCCCTCTTATTTCCAAGACCTCTAATCCCTCTACCAATTTTTTGGTGACTGTACCAAGAGCATCAATCACAATTGGTATAACCATCACTTTCATGTTCTAGAGTTTTTTTCAGTTCTATTGCAAAGTCGAGATACTTATCCTTCTTTTTGCTTTCTTTCAATTTTACTCGGCAAAGGCTACAATTCTACAAGTTCTCTTTTTTTTTTAAATTATTATTATCATCATTAGTATTTATTCATTTGAGTTTTTCATATCAGCTTTAGCTGATGGTCTTTCACGGGAGCCTGAGTAACAGCAAGTCTCCTCAAGTCTCCAGGACTCTTCTCAACATTTTGACCATTCTTAATAGTGCTGTAGTTTGGGTGGTTTACACGGGTGGTTTCCTACGGTCCCTTTAATATTCCTTTAGTTACAGTACCAAAAGCACAAATCATGATTGGTGCGATTGTCACCTTCATGTTCCATTTTTTTTTCAATTCCCTAGCTAGGTCAAGGTACTTATCCTTCTTTTGAAATTCTTTCAGTTTTATTCTGTGGTCAGCCGGGACAGCAAAGTCCACAATTTTTCAAATTCTCTTTGTGTGTGTGTGTTGATTATTATAAGGTCTTGTCTGCCGAGATTAGGTGATCCGTTTGTATATCAAAGTCCCATAGAAATTTATGAGTGTCATTCTCCAGGACAGCTGTTGGGTTGTGCATATACGATTTATTCGTATAGTCAAATTTGAATTTCTTGCACCTTTCCCAGTTGATCCCCTTACCCACCCAGTTGTGTCTAGTCTTATATTCCTTCTGTGCTAATTTGCTGCATTCGTTTATGTGATTGATGGTTTCGTCTCAATCACCACACAGCCTACATTTCCTATTTTGTTGCGTCTTATCTATTCTCACTTTGATATGATTGGATCTTATGGCATTGTTTTCTTAGCCACATCAAGGTTTTCACGTGTAAGATGTTATTTATTAGTTGTTTAAAACATCCATAGAGTTGTTTTTCTTCCCATTTTTGTTTCCTATTTATTGTCATTCTGTTGTCCATTGTTTTGTCAGTCTCGTTTCTGATTGCAGTAATCAGTCCTCCTTTGAGTTTTTTTTATGTAGTCCTCAGGTCGTTGAATCATTGCGTCAACGCTGTCTTCAATGCTGGCAAGTCCTCTTCCCCACCCCTTTCTTGATACATATAGTCTATCAACGTCGTCGCTGGGATGTAATGCCTTATGCATGGTCATAAGCTTTCTTGTTCTTTGGTCCATTTGCTTATCCTCTTCAAAAAGGGCCCCGAATATCTAACGAGGACTACAGCCCAGGTATTCATTCCTTTGATAAGGTTTCTACAAGATAGTTTTGTCTCGAGTAGCTTTCTAGTTCTCCTGAGATATTCTTTCTTAATTTTTTCTTTCATCTCCACTTGTTTGATGGTGTCAGCCTCTAAGATGCCTAAATATTTGTAGGTTTCCTTTTCTCCAAGCGTTCTAATCTTGTCTTGATTTGGTAGTTCTATCCTGCCAGTTATTTGTAGATAGATTGATAGATTCTGGTTTGGGCATGTATTAGAGTTTCCAGTTCTGTTTCATCTTTTGCAAATAGTTTGACATCATCCATGTACATGAGGTGATTGATCTTTTCTTGCGATCTATTACGCTTGTATCGGGCTGTACATTTTCTGAGTATGTGTTTGGGGGGGCATCATGGCAATTATGAATAATAACGGTGATAGCGCATCTCCTTGAAAAATACCTTTTTGGGTCTTTGCTTCTGCTAAGCTTCTTCCCCCTGCTGTCAATTCCACTCACCAGGTTTTCATGGTTTTCTCGATAAAGTTTATGACTTCATGTAATATTTTGTACATTTTGAGGCAGGTTATTATCCAGCTTTGCGGAACCATATCATATGACTTTGTGTTGTCAATCCAGACCATAGCTAAATTTTTCCGTCTGGTCTTGATCTAGTTTAGGATGTGCTGGTTTATGTAAAGTAACTCTGCTGTGCCTCAATTATTATTATTATTATTATTATTATTATTATTATTCCTTGCAGGTTTTCCCAACAGCGTTAGCTGATGGTCTTTCACTGGAGTCTGAGTGACTGCAAATTTCATCAGGTCCCCGGGATTTTTGGTAGTATTCTGGCCGACCTTAATAATACTGTGGTTTGGATTGTCTCTGCTCGTCCTCCGATTTCCAACTATTATTTTCATCATTATAAAGCTTTTCACATCAGCTAACGCTGATGGTCTTTCACTGGAGTCAGAGTGACAGCAAGTCTCCTTTGTTTTACGGGATGCTTCTAAATACTTTAACAATACTATGGTTTGCATACTTTCTATCTTTCCTCTGATCTCTTATTCTTCCAGCCTTTTTGTCAAGCCTTTGGCAGCCGTTGTTATTACTCCAACAACAAATGATGCCACTGTTAGCATTATGTCCCATAATTTTTACAGTTCTCTGCCAAGGTCCAATAATTTGTCTATCTTTTCGTTTTCTTTCATTTTCACTTCTCCGGAACAGCAAAATCCACAAGATGACAAGTACTTCCTTTCTTGCTAAATAATGTTAAGTCTGGTCGTCTGGCCGAGATTGTCTGAGCTGTTTGTATCTCTGAGACACAGAGAATTTTATGTGTCCAGATTTTGGTTTGTGCTAATACCATTTGTTTGTACAGTCAGACTTTAGTCTCTTGCACAATTCCCAGTGGATTGCCTTTCACACCCAATCGTACCTACTCTTAGTTTGTTAGTTTGCTGCATTCGATTATTATTTGATTAAGTGATTATTCTCTACTACAACATAGCCCACACATCTGTCTTCATGGCATTTTTTCTGCTGCTATTAAAAGATATTCAGTATTTCTCTTCAGGTTTTCTCTTCGTTGTCCAGGTCATTTCATTGGTTTGTCGTTTGATTCTTTCTTTTGATTTTCAATTCCTCTAGTCTTCTTTCCAAGCCTTAGGAGACCGTTCCAAGTGCGCTATTTACAATTGGCATCACCGTTACCAACATGTTCCACAGCTCTTTCAGTTCCCTCGCAAGGTTCAAGTATTTGTCTATCTTTTTGCTTTCTTTTATTGTTTTTTTCTTTTTTTGTGTGTGTGTTAACATGAGGTCTGGTCTTCTGGTCGAGATTAGAAGATCCGTTTGTATTTCAAAATCCCCGAAAATTTTAGGCTTCTCGTTCTCTTGGATAGATTCTGGTTTGTGCAAATACCGTTTGATTGTATGGTCAAATTTTATTCATTTTTTCTTCTTTTTGCACAATTCCCTACAGATCACCTTTCTCACCCAGTCGTTTCTAGTCTTTTTCTTCTTTTTCTGTTAGTTTATAGCATTTGCATATTATGTGATTAATCGTTTCATCTCTTTCTCTACATAACCAACACTTTCTATTCAGTTGCGTATTATCAATTTTCGCTTTTATATGATTGGTTCTTACTGTGTTGTGCTTCGCGTCTAAGAGAAGAGATTCAATTTCTTTATATTTCCCTTTCTTGCGACACGACGTCCCTTTAATATGTAATTAATATGTAAAAATTAGAATTTATGAAATATATTCTAATTAATTTGTATACATAAATCAAAAACAAAACAAAAAATCCTTAAAATAAGTATCTTTTTGTTCCAGGTTTATATTGACCTAAAAAGCTGGTTGATCGTTCCTAAAGGTCACTTAAGTGCGAAACAATCGGTTTTTTTTATTATTTTAAAGCTCAGTTAAGTGCGAGACAATTCTTATTTTTATTTTAAAGGTGAGCGAATTTATTTAATTTTTCGGTTGTCAACTAACTTTATCAATCATAACAATGAAACAAATCATTTCGTAAAACATATTTTTCTAGTCTTAATCTTGAAGGTCAATTTCAAAAGGGAGATTTAATTTTGCTCCAACCTAAAAAAAAGTGAGCTGGGCATGGCTCATCCAATCAGGTGAGGCTGAGAATTTTTTTGTTCAACCCTATTGCTCTAAACCTGTTCCCATTGGTCAAACCATCTAAAAAGGGTTTTCCCTATACCTGTAAGATATAATCCTGAACTAGGATTAGCTGACCAAGGGATATATGACTCCGAATTGTCTCTTATTGGACAACCAATCAGAAACAATTTTTAGTCCAGATATTGATCTATAAAAATGGGATAAGGAAACAAATCCGCAGAGAGGATGAGAAAAAGGGACCAAGAAGAAACGCAAGACTGCCAAAGAAGCATCTCTTCCATTCTAGACCCGAAGTACTCCGAACAACCTTCAGACGTTACAAAATTTCAAAGTCCCAGACTTTAGAGACGTTAGTGTCACTCTAACCGCGCCTCATCGTCACTCTTCCTCTCTCAATATTCTTTCTTATTCCGTTTGCCAGGAAAGCAAACATCGTTTGTTGGTTATTTATTGTCTCACAAACGTTTTTCAATAAAAACGATTTTTTGTTGTCGTTAAACAACTGGTTTTTTCTGTTCTTTGAGTTGCTCGACAATCTAGCCTCTCATATTACCTGACTGTTAGAAGAAGATCCGGCTGAATTGTGTCACCCTCCCTCCGTGGATCTTTCAAACACAGCGTGGGCACGGAAGTGTTTGACAGAGCAAACAGTCGTAAGTCGTGTGGTAGTCACAGACAAAATAGCCACAACAAGTACTGTGACTAGTAGTCACACCACATTGGGCTTGGTGACTAGCATAGCCATATCCTGGTCTTCTCGTGTGAGATTTTACCAGTTTGTCGCTTGAAATATCCGTACATTTGTTTTTCTTCCCATTTCCGTTTCCTCGTCTTTTGAGCGCACCAATTACAGTTGGTATCACCGTCTCTTTCATGTCCCATAGTTTTTCAGTTCTCTAGCAAGGTGTAGGTACCTATCTTTCTTTTAGATTTCCTTCAGTTTTACCCTGTGGTCAGCCGGAACGGCAAAGTCAACTATTCGATAGGTTATCTTTTTTGTTGTTGGTGTTGATTATCACTAGGTCTTCTTGTCTGGCCGAGATTAGTATCTCAAAATCCCACACAATTTGTGTGTCTCATTTTTCAGGATGGATTCTAGATTGTGAATATACCATTTGATGGTATGGTCAAATTTAAACTTCTTTTGCACAATTCCCAGTGGATCAACATGCCCATCCAGTCATGTCAAGTATTATACTCTTTTTACGCTAATTTGTCTCATTCAGTTTATATGTGATAGATCGTTTCGTCTCTCTCACTAATTTTACCCTGTCGGCTGGGGCTGTAAGAATACACCGACTGCACTTCTGCAGAGGGGTAAGCCCCCCACCTCAACGAGAGTCCTAGATATGACACAAAACAATCTGACGTTGAGGTTCCAGTGATGCTGGAGCTTTGGAAAATGCGGAGTACCCCTTCATTGCCATTACTTCCAGGTCGGCTCTGGCCCGGAGTGGTAGCACCTGATTGGGTTCTATCTATGGGTTAAATAGAACAAACTGCATACTTATGTTGTATATTGACCTCCGACTCGGCCAAACATGCCATTCCAAAGACGGCGGAAGTTGCATATTCCGTTGCCCAGTGATGGGAAGAGATTGCGTAGGCGAGCTTGGCTGACAATATAGGACAGGGTTAAAATCCCACGGTACAGTCACAAACTGATGCACCGGAAGAGGGTGACCTGTGAACTGCATGACAGTTATTTCCGTTCAATGACGATCAAACATGCCATTCCAAGGACGGCGGAAGTTGCATATTCCGTTGCCCAGTTATGGGAAGAGATTGAGGGGACGTAAAACAATTATATAACCCGGGTGAAGATAGGAAGTCAGGCAGTTGGGGATCAGACGAGTTGGAGATAAGATGCGGTGGAGGAAACCAGCACCCAGAGAGGCTGGGTCCCCAGCCCCCCGGTTGAGCAGCCCAGGAGAACAGGAAAGAAACGCAGTTATGGCCAATAGAGTGGGGGTCAATATGTTGCAGTTCTGTTCGCTCTCCAACTCCCTCTCACACACAATCCTTTCAAATAAAGTGAGAGGTATATTTTTCTGAGAACTGTGTCGCTCGTCTTTGTTGTGTCGTCGTTATGATTCTGCATGCATACATCTGCATATGAGTATACAACACTTATGCTAAACTGAATTGTTTGAATTAGAACTTTTTGACTAAACTGAATAGCTTGAAATAGCTGAATAGCTTGAAAATGTTTATCACAATTAAACTGTACTTACATTTCTAGTTGGTGATTTTTCACTAGAATCTCAGTACCGCCAAGTCTCCTCAGATCTCCGATTTTGTCATGTGCAGTTTGGCATGCGAATTCTTATTTTATTTCGTCATATTAAAATCGGATAATACTATTAATCTTTACAACAGCAATTACAAAATACAGGTTAATAAACAGCTACAATTTCACGGACAATTAAAATCAGTGAATCAATGTAACTTTATTTCTGTTTGGTTGACGTATAAGGCGTATCTTGTATAAGTTGTAAACTCCTTGAAGCCCTTCGGTCGACCTATCTACGTTATACGAACTTTGCTCTCCGATTATACGTTATACTTTTATGGTTATAGGCTTTACACTATGATCGGTCAGCTCCCATCTCTTCACCTCACTTCAGTTTGTTCTTCACTTCACTTGGTCTCTTCTTCGTCGTTTTGTTGCCTCGTGTCGGTGTGATGTATCTTTCACGTCGCCATCTTTGTTCTTAATCGTTCATAAGAAATGATTACGCAACCAGCATTCCTGTGCACATTCTATTTTATATTTCTTGTCAACCTTTTACTCATAACCCGCTACAACCTTGGCGGGAAATCAGTGAGAACAAGATGGACCGTTCGATCGCCCAGGTTGGGTGTTTCTCAATAACTAACTTCTTCTTACCCAGAAACGTTTTGATCACTTGACTTAGACTATCCAATCAGTGTTTGTAGTCTCACACTGACACCAAGTTCAACACCTGTCATCCATGATATTGTGTTTTGTTTATGCTTAATGGTTCGAGACTTAATTTCAATGCTACAGTTCATGTCAAAAAGATAACACAGATCTCTTTTGTCACATTATGGAAATTATTTTCTAACAATCCTAAACGATCAAATAAACTTTGTCTAACAAAAAGGTGAAATTCATTGAAAAAATATGTAGCAATGCCAAGAATATTTTATAAATTTTGCCTTCAGACCTAACCGATAAAATGAAACGCAGTTTCTTCCAGGCAGCGGTCACATCGATACTGCTATATGGATGCACTACAGGGACGCTAACAAAACGACTGGAGAAGAAGCTAGATGGCAATTAAACAAGAATGCTGCGTGCAATCCTGAACAAGTCCTGGCAGCAACACCCCACAAGACACCAACTGTACAGCCACCTGCCCCCTATCACGAAAACTATTCAAGTTAGACGAACCAGACATGCAGGACACTGCTGGAGAAGCAGAGATGAACTCATAAGAGATGTACTCTTATGGATCCCCACACATGGCCGCGCAAAAGCAGGACGACCAGCTCGAACGTACATTCAGCAGCTATGTGAGGATACAGGATGTTGTCCTGAAGACCTACCTAGGGCGATGAACGATGGGGAGGAGTGGCGAGAGAGGGTCAGGGATATCCATGCTACCAGCGCGATATGATGATGATGATGATCTTCGAGATTTTCTGAAAGTTCCAGTGTGACCACATAAACGGTAAAAACTGTTCTTACCAAATCAATTTCTCTTTTCTCTTTTACTGATATTCCTCGGTTCCCTGAATTGTTGCTTTTGCACAATAATTACTTCTGACGAGTGCTCTTCCTCCTTCTTTTCTTATCACATAAAGTACGTCTTTATTATCCCTAGGGTTTAACGCCATGTACATCGTTATCAATTTCTTTGTTCTCTAGCTTATGTTTGAGTTCCTCTCTTTTCCATTTAAAGGAGGGTCCAGAGTATATTACGACACGGTCTACTAAAATATTATGAAGATGAGTGGGCAGTCCGAAGAAGAAGGAAAAGGAAGAAGAGGAAAAATAAAGTGAGGTTGGTGATTAGAAAGCTATTGGAGTAGGGGGAGGTTGTGAAGAAGAAGAAGAAGAAGAAGAAGAAGAAGAAGAAGAAGAAGAAGAAGAAGAAGAAGAAGAAGAAGAAGAAGAAGTTAATCTCAAAACATTACGGATTGGTTAAATTAAGAAATAAAGTTTGAAATATTTTGACGAATAATCTGTTGATAATAATTAATTGATAAATGAAAATTATTATTAATGATAATAATGAATAATTATAATTATTGAGAATATAAATTATTACTAATGATAATAACTGATAACAATAAAAATAATTAATTAGATAAATAATGATAATTAATCATAAAACAACATTTTATAATAATAATAATAATTGATAAGAAAAGTGATAATAATTTAATGATTATAATAAAAATAAATGATATTTGAAAATAACGATAATGGTTGATAATCATGAACAAATAATAATAATTGTAATTAATAATAATAATAATAATAATAATAATAATAATGATAATAATAATAATAATAAATGAAAAAATAAAGATACATCATAATAATTTTCATGATGCTAATTAATAATATGAATTAATAATATGAATAATATTAATTAATAATAATAACAAATAAACATAATTAATTATAATATCTAATTATAATAATTAATGATTAGTAATTATGATAATTAATGATTAGTAATGATTAACAATATAATTTATAAGAAGAAGAAATGATAATTGATTATAATTGATGATATTAATAATAATATTAATGTTTGATTAAAGATAATAATCATAATAATAATGATAATAATGATATGGAATATGCAGGTGACAATTATACCAATTGTAATTGGTGCGTTTGGATCAGTAACTAAAGGATTACTAAAGGGACTGGAGGACTTGGAAGTTGGCGGACGAGTGGAGACCATCCAAACTACTAAATTATTGAGAACGGCCAGAATACTGAGAAGAGTCCTGGAGATTTGTGAAGATTTGCTGTCACACAGACTCCAGTGAATGACCATCAGCTAACGCTGATGTGAAAAACTCTCGAGGAGTGAATAATAATAATAGTAAATAAAAACCTACAAACTGAAAAGCATACTCTACTTCCTTTACAAACCAAAATACAAGAAATAGAATGATACTTTAAATTATGAGTAATGTGGGGGTAATTTCATTGCACACAGGCGGGGCAGGTCTCTTTGTCATGTATATTTCACTGATATCTAAAGGTGAGCATACTTAAGATTGGTCGTTAAGAGGTTAATATTGGGCTTTAGAGAAGAAGAAGAAGAAGAAGAAGAAGAAGAAGAAGAAGAAGAAGAAGAAGAAGAAGAAGAAGAAAATTATTACGAAGAAAATAAACAGAAAAAATAGGAAAGAAGAAACTAGAAGAAGAAGAAGAAGGAGGAGGAGGAGAAGGAGGAGGAATAGTTTAAGAAAGAAAGAAAGAAAGAAAGAAAGAAAGAAAGAAAGAAAGAAAGAAAGAAAATTATTACGCAGAAAATAAAAATAGAAAACAAAAACGGAAAGAAAGAAAGAAAGAAAGAAAGAAAGAAAGAAAGAAAATTATTACGCAGAAAATAAAAATAGAAAAAAAACGGAAAGAAAGAAAGAAAGAAAGAAAGAAGATGAAAAAATGAAAAAAGAAAAAAAGAACAAGAAATGAACAGAGAAGATAAAATTAGGAAAAAAATGGGCAAAGAAAAAGAAAAAAAAAAGAAAAAAGGAAAATGAAGAAGTAAAGGGAAAAAGGATAAAGAAAAAGGAAAAAACGAGAACGAAATATTGGAAAAAAAACTTGAGAGAAAAAAAGGATTTGAAAAACCAATACGAAACTTTAACAAGTGAAAGGAAAAACAAAGAAAAAAAAGAAAGAAAATGAAAAAAAATGCGCTTACGAAAAAGAACATAAGAAAAAAAAAGGTTTGGTATGGTTGGGTTTTATGACATATAAGCCACTGTGAGGTTATTCAATGCCAAATCCTCAGATATATGATTTCTAAATACATTTTGTAGATTACATTTTTAAACAAGCCAGTGCTCATTTTGGGGAATACAGTTAAATGTTTCACTGATTTCTATCAAATACGAATAATTCAATTATTAATCATTTGTTTGCACATAGTTAACTGTTTTCAATTTTTGCTACCTAACACTAACAATTTAATTAAGCATCAATCATTTGTTTACACACAGTTAAATGATCAAACAGTTCTATTTCAAACAACTCAGTTTAGCATAAGTCAACAAAGTTAAATGGTTTCAAGTATTGCTATGTATCACTAACAATTCAATTAAACATTAGTCATTTGTTTACACACAGTTACATGATCAAACAGTTCTATTTTAAAACATTCAGTTTAGAAGAAGTCATTTGTTTACACTCAGTTTAAATGTCAAACATTTGACCCATAGATAGGACCCTATCAAGTGCTACCACTCTGGGCCAAAGTAGACCTGGGAGTGATAGGAATAAAAGGGTACTCCACAATCCCCAAAGCTCCTGCATTACTGGAGTCTCACCATCAGATTGTTTGGTGTCATTAGTAGGACACTCTGTGAGGAAGTCTTACCCTTCTTCAAAGATGCAGTCGGTGTATTCTACAGGCCCAGCCGACAGTGCCGACTGTGCCAAAAAAGAAATGGAAAAAGGAAAAAGAAATTAAGCGAAAAGTAACAAACGGGGAAGAATGAAAATAGAAAAAAATGTAGAAGAAGAAAGAGAAAAAAAAAACAAGAAAAGAAAATGAAAAAGAATTTGAAATAAAATGAACAATTGAAAATCAAAAGGGTAAAATGAAGAAAGAAAGAAAGAAAGAAAGGTGTTAATGGAAGAAAACACAAAACACAGGTCATCAGAGCATGATGAAGAGAAAGAAGAGGGAAAGTAAGAAACAAAAAGAAAGAAAGAAAGAAAGAAAGAAATTTATCCGGAAGAGAATGAAAAGAATAAAATAAAAAATAATAGATAAAGTAGAATTTTTTAAAAAAATCAAAAGATGAACATGAAAGAAAATATTTAAAAAATGAAGAAAAACTAACGACTATGAAAACGAAAATGAAGAAGTAAAAGAAAGACGTCAATAGAAAAAGGAAAACGATGAGATGGAAAGGGAAAAGGAAAGATCAAAAAAGAAATGAGGAAAGAAAAGAAAAATGAAGAAGAAGAAGAAGAAGAAGAAGAAGAAGAAGAAGAAGAAGAAGAAGAAGAAGAAGAAGAAGAAAAAGCATTATACAATGAAAAAAAGCTTAACAAAGAAGAAGAAGAAGAAGAAGAAGAAGAAGAAGAAGAAGAAGAAGAAGAAAAGTGGCTTCGTTTAGGAGAAAAATGAAGTTAGGTTTACAGTTAGCGAAAGAAGAAGAAGAAGAAGAAGAAGAAGAAGAAGAAGAAGAAGAAGAAGAAGAAGAAGAAGAAGAAGAAGATAGGCGTTGGCTAAAAGAAGAATGCTGTGAAAGGAAATGATGAAGAAGAGATTGTCAAAGATAATGACAAAGAAGAAGGAGGAAAAGTTGGAGAAGAAACCTCTCACTAATATTTTCAATAACTAAAACAACTACTTTTCCTTTGTCTAACGAGAGCTTCTTGTCGCTGTTTAAATGGTCTTCTAACAAACACACTAAGACTCGGCAGAAAATATTTGATCTGTTCTGTAACCTCATGGCTCCGGATGCATATGCATACTCCAAATAAAGGCTATAATATACAAGCAATATTGTATTAGCAGCTGACTGTAAATGTAATTGAAAAGAGAGAAGACAGATTCCAGATGTATATAGAGCAAACAATAGCGAATAAGAACTGGTCGACACAAGAATGGAATCCAGACGGCACCGATCATTATAGAAACGACGGCAGGTGGAACAAGGAAAGAATTTCTGCCAAATATCGAAAAAGCCAAATGCGATTTGCTGCGCTAAGGAGAAACAAGAAAATTCCGACTCATCAGCGTCACGGGTTTCCGAAACGATCGAATAAACTTAAACATTTGTCTATGGAACATGGATTTTACAAGCACACGAGGAGTTTGAAAAACTTGATTTGTTTCTCAAAAACTCCAAGAATTTACTAATTTATTCAGGAGCGTTTGTACATTCTGTTGTTTTACTCCGGCTCGAACACTGATTGCAGGCACTCTTAGGGAATCCAAAATTACATTAACCACGAGTTAGGGATATGATGATTAACAAACTAGTCTCACAAACCAATTTCTTCAGAATAATCAATTTTATCCTCACTAGTTGGAAATTTCGGCTTTGGATCAAAATTAGTAAAATTTAATTTACCTGTTAGTCAGGTCATATGAATGTTTTATCATAAGTATTTTAAGTATCACATGAAACTGAATCAAATTCTGGAACTTCGAGGAGTGGAAAATTCCGCCTTCGTTGCCAATTTATAAAGTGGTCTCTGAACCGGTGTACTAGTAGCAGGCAAGATTTCACCTATGGGAAAAATATAAGTTTGCTAATGCTTAATGGATTTTTATCATCAACCTATTGGCTCATAAAACATTGATATTGCAACAAAGTATGACGTATTTACCTGTTTAAAATAATTTTGAATCTTGTTAATACATTGGCTCATGAAACATTGATAATGAAACAAAGTATAAAGTATTTACCTGCTTAAAATAATTTTGAATCTTATTGATACATTAGCTCATAAAACATTGATACTGTAACAAATTATGAAGTATTTACTTGTTTAAAATAATTTTGAATCTTGTTAATACATTGGCTCATAAAACATTGATATTGCAACAAAGTATGACGTATTTACCTGTTTAAAATAATTTTGAATCTTGTTAATACATTGGCTCATAAAACATTGATATTGCAACAAAGTATAAAGTATTTACCTGTTTAAAATAATTTTGAATCTTGTTAATACATTGGCTCATAAAACATTGATATTGCAACAAAGTATGACGTATTTACCTGTTTAAAATAATTTTGAATCTTGTTAATACATTGGCTCATAAAACATTGATATTGCAACAAAGTATGACGTATTTACCTGTTTAAAATAATTTTGAATCTTGTTAATACATTGGCTCATAAAACATTGATATTGCAACAAAGTATGACGTATTTACCTGTTTAAAATAATTTTGAATCTTGTTAATACATTGGCTCATGAAACATTGATAATAAAACAAAGTATAAAGTATTTACCTGCTTAAAATAATTTTGAATCTTATTGATACATTAGCTCATAAAACATTGATACTGTAACAAATTATGAAGTATTTACTTGTTTAAAATAATTTTGAATCTTGTTAATACATTGGCTCATAAAACATTGATAATGAAACAAAGTATGAAGTGTTTACCTGTTTTACATAATTTTGAACCTTATTGATACATTGGCTCATAAAACATTGATATGCAGCAAAGAATGAAATATTTACCTGTTTTAAATAATTTTGAATTCTAACAATACATTGGCTCTTAAGACATTTATAGAAATACTGAATTTTGAATTGATACGGGAAGATAAGAAAAAGGATACAAAATTTTGAGTTGGCTTTTCGTGTACGTAATACTTTTAAAATGTCTCAGTTGAATTAGTTTGAAAAACTGAATCTTTGGCTTTAATAATAACTGATTCTAATAAAGGTTATTTTTAATATATGTCTATACAGATCTTCCAATTTAAGTAAAGACGATTCTAAACAGCTAGAATAATTGAATACGGTTCCTTTTACGTCAGATAAATATGAAAGTATTATAAAGGTTGGCGATTTCAATTTACCAAATGTAAATTGGGTAAATGGTTTGGTTATGTCTTCTGTAAATTCAAGTCGTCAACAATTTTGAATACCCCAAAATATTGTATTGTATTGGTTTATAGAAGGTACAAGATATGAACTAGTAGGAAGTAAATTGGAAAAATCTTAAATGGATCGTTTTTCTTCTTCAAATAATGAATGTTTAATAGATGTAAGTTTAATAAAACCGTTCGGTAAATCTGATCATGTATGTACTGAAATAGAAGTTAAAATAAATCCAGATTTTGAACATATAAACAGAAAACAGAGAAACTTGTCTGAAAAAAAGAGATGAATTGATTTGAATTTTAAGTTTAATACTCTTGACGTAAATGAAATCTGCAAAGAATTAAACAGAAAGATAAAATCAATAATGAAAAATATTCCTGAAATTATAATACAATTTTCTAAACAAGGAAATCCATTAGAAAAATTACCTTTGGACAGTAATCGGCTATCTTGCAAAAAAAAAAAAACAGGATACATATAAAGTTTGAAAAGAATTTGGAAGTATACCAAAATATTGAAAACTATTAAAATGTTCCATGTAAGTAAAAGGAATACGAAAAATTGGAAGGAAATAAAAACGTGAAATTAAAATTTATTAAGCATTTTATAAACAATTATAAACAATATTTCAAATAGAGAAAATCAAAAACTAGAATTCACATAGACGTTAGAACAATAAAAAAAATGATAAGACAGATGAATTAACAAACACATCACTTGAAATAGCAAGTGTACAAGCAGGTTTTTTTCAATCTGTTCATTCTTTGGAAGAGTTTGATCCACTACAGGAAAGTTATTAAGAGGCAGGTAAAAAAAAATTGGTTTGGTTTGGTTTAGTTGGGTTGGGTTGGGTTTTATGGCATATCAACCTTTGTAGATTATTTAACGTTAAATCCATTTTTACGTAAATAATCAGTTCCATTTAAAACAATTCAGTTTAGCATGAGTACACAGTTTAATTGTCAAAAACATTTCTATTTCAAACAATTCAAACAGTTATATATAACAATTCAGTTTAGTGTAAGTACAGTTTTAATGTCAAAAACAGTTCAATGTCAAATAATTCAGTTGAGCATAAGCACGCAGTTTAAATGTAAGTACGGTTTAATTAAAAACATTTCTATTTCAAGCTATTCAGTTTAATCAAACAATTCAGTTTAGCATAAATATGCCGTTAGTTCTATTTAACCCATAGATAGAGCCCTATCAGGTGCTACCACTCCGGGCCAGGGTGGACCTGGGAGCGATGGCAATGAAGGGGTACTCTGCATTCCCCAAAGCTCCAGCATCATTGGAACCTCACCATCAGATTGTTTAGTGTCATATCCAGGACACTCGTTGGTGGGGGGGGGTCTTACCCCTCTGCAGAGTTGCAGCCAGTGTATTCTACAGCCCCAGCCGACTGGGAAAGGGTAAAAAAAAAGTTAAACAAAAAATGGGAGCTCAAGATACAAAACTACTGTTATTTAAGATGGATGATAGTAAAAGTATGGAACCAAATGATATACATCCTAAAATATTAAAGTTCTTATCTTCAAATGAAAGCTTTATCAATGCAATAAGTAAATTGTTTGAAAAATGTATTGAATATGAAATGATTCCATATATTTGGAAAATAGAAATTCTAATACCACTAAATATTAAAAAAAGGTTTCATACATTTAAAAAGTAATTACCACCTAGTTTCTCTAACATATATTTTGTGTAGTTTTTTAAAAATTGATTTGAAATCAGATATTAGATTTTAAAAAGGATGATATAAATTGTAATCAACATGGTTTAGTCAATGGAAAATCAATATTATCTAATATTTTGGAAATTACAGATATTATGAATGAATAATTGATGTAAAGAAATAATGCAGATATAGCGTTTATGAATGAAAATTAAAAGCTCTTTTGTATTTCTTTAAAAATAGTAAATATTCCAAAATATTTTGGACAGATAGAACTATAAAGTTAGCAGAAAAAAAATAATCCAAATAGGTGAATATATTATGAAGTAAAGTCGACGTTAACGTTTCGGTTTCAGTAACCATCATCAGGACTTGGATATCAAAATAGTTCACATAGCGATGGATGCTTGCTGAGATGACTGGAGCAAATGAGAAATATACAACGAAAAGATACATAAACGTGCACGTAGCGTTCATATTTTTTAAAAAATCCTAAGAACGTGTCTGGCACGCGGAAAAATATTTGAAAATGTTGGATTTTTGCATACTCATGTGCAGGATCATAACGGAGACACAATAAAGACGAGCAACACAGTTCTTTAGAAAAATATACCTCTCACTTTATTTGAAAGGGTTTGAAAGGGTTACTAAAGGTTTTACTGTGTGAGAGGTGAATTGGAGGCTGAATAGAACTACAACATATTAACCCCCACTCTTATGGCCATAACAGCGTTTCTTTCCCGTTCTGCTTGGCTGTTCAACCGGGGATCTGGGGGTCCAGCCTCTCTGGGACGTGTTCCTCATTCCAGCATCTTCTCTCCAACTGATTGAACTTCCTGTGCACCGAGTTATATAATAATTTGACGTCCACTCTTCTTCCTGTGAGTGTCACAATTTCGCACTCAATTCAACCCGTCCACGGTCAAGGTTATATCCTATTATTCCTCGACCGGATGTACCTATTATTTACACAGGTGCATTTCCTTTTTTGACAGCTTGGCCGGGGTCAATATGTTACAGGTTTTCCCAAAGAAACGAGACAAAACCTCCCGTTTATTGAGAAATATGCAACAAGTTGTATAGATCGTTTGGAATCATCCATGTTAAATGTTATGTAAAAATGTATTTGGTATTTGTTTTTCCGAAAAGAGAGTATGAAAGTAAATATGGATAAAATCCAACAGTATGAAGGTAGCAGAAAAAAAAAAACATAATCCAAATAGGTGAATATATTATGATATAGAATTATGAAAATCAAAATTTGTAACCATTACTCTGAAACACAGCCTTGTGTTCCTCAGGAATCAGAACGATTTGTTCATATTAAACTATTTGTAAACCATTATCGAAAGATATAAAGCATGAATCTAAATAAATTATCATATTGGAAAGATATCTGAAAATTAAGATTTAAAAATATAAATTACTGCATATTGGATCGAAAAATATTAAAGCTAAATACAAATTAAGCAACAAGGAAATCAAACAAATAAATGAGACTGACGCGTGACCTACAGTGTCACGGAGACTGTAAAAGTAGATGAGGAATTCAATCTAGAAAATTGGATTCGATGATATATTTAAAGCTGATGACAATTACATTTTGTCTATTCTATTGAATGGAATGACTGGCTGGGTGGTTTGAAATTTTATTTCAAAGGCGGAAAATGTCTTTAAAATATATTATACCTAAATAAGACATCATAGAGAATATTGTTCCTAGGCTTGGACTTCAGTATCTAGACATGAAAATTGGTGTGTGATATTGAGATTGGAGGGCACACGAGGAAGAGTAACAAAAATAATAAAAGATTATGAAATATTACAGTAACCGGGAGAAATTAGCTGGAAAGAAAAATCAGAGATGATCATTTGAAACTTACATAATAAATTATGGGAGACATTTTTTCTTTTAATATTTTTTCACGAACTGGAAATTTACCGTCGAGGCAGATTTCAAAAAGTAAGTTTACAAACCAATTGAATTTTTTTGCTTGTAGAGTTAAATATTTTTGGCACTGACTAAAAAAATAGGAACAGAGTAAAAAATAATATTGAATTATTGAAATAATAGTAAAAAAAAATTAAGAGGTGATTTCGGGGAATTATCAAATTATTTGCTGGACAAAATTTTATCTCTATCTAGATATGGTATGTTTTGCGCATTTTTTTACGGTTGATATGAAACAATAGGATAAAGGAGAGACACCCAACGAAGAATGGCAGTTAGCAATGGTTTCGTCAAACAATGCAGTTTAGCATACCAACAAATTTAAATGATTCCAAATATTGTTACATATCACGAACAATTCAATCAAACATCAGTTATTTGTTTACACATCGTTAAATGATAAAACAATTCTATTTCAAACTATTCAGTTGAACATAAGTACACAATTTTTTGTTTAGACACAGTTAAGTGTAAAAACAGTTCTATTTCAATCAGTTCAATTTAGCACAAGTACACAGTTCAAATAGATGGGACCCGAACAAGTACTTCCATTCCGGGTCTGATTAGATCTGGGACTAATGGCAATAAAGAAGGGTACTCCATATTCCTCAAACGTCTTGGACTCGAGCCTCACTATCAGATTGTTTAGTGTCATATCTAGTACATAATGCAGAGATACAGTCGCTGTATTCAACAGCACTAGGTTGCTAAATAAATTGATAAAGCCACAAAGAATGAATTATTCACCTGTTTAAAATGATTGGGAACTTTTGTAATAAGCTGACTCGTTATCATCATGATGAAGTTGTGTTATAAACACGGATTCCTTCGGCTCTCACACGTCATCCATCCTTATCAGCCATCACTTATGAGAAGTCTTCTTGACAGCACCCAGTATCCGCAAAGAGCTGATGAATGTATTTGCTGGACGGCCAAAACAGTTGTATCTGTCTGTTGGGGTCCATTGGAGAACTTCGCTAATGAGTTCGTCTTTACTCCATCAACAGTTCCTAGAATGTATTTCTGGTCTTTCTAAAATGGTTTGCGAGATGGGAACTAAGTGGCCATGCAGCTGCTGTTTTGTAGGATGCTGCTTTCAGGAATTTTCAAAACAGCTCGCAGCATCTTTGTGTAGTTTCCGTCTAGTTCTTTCTCCAAATCTTTTGTTAAAGTCTAAGTGGTGCAACCATATAGTAGTACTGACACGGCAACAGCTTGCAAAATCTCCCTGATAAAATACAACGGGAAAACTGACTCATAAAACATTGATATTGGAACTATTACGACAGCAAATACCAACCGTAAAACTTACAATGTACTTATTCTTCAGCATTTGCATAATCAAATGAATTTATAAATACCGTCTCTATACGAAAGGTTTCTTGCCCAGTCGGCTGGGGCTGTAGAATACACCGACTGTTTCTCTGAAAAGGTGTAAGACCCCCCCCCCCTCCAATGAGTGTCTTGGATATGACACAAGATAATCTGATGGTAAGTTCTAGTAATGCTAAAGTTTTGGCGAATGTGGTTTACCCTTTCATTGCCATCGCTAACAGGTCCACTCTGACCCGGAGTGGTAGCACCTGATAGGGTCCTATCTGTGGGTCAAATACAACTAAACTATATACTTATGTTAAACTGAATTGGTTAGACGAGACTGTTTTGACATTGAAACTGTACTTATGCTAATCTGAATTGTTTGAAAAAGAATTTTTTTTACATTTAAACTGCGTGCTTATGCTAAACTGAATTGTTTGAAATAGAACTGTTTTGACATTTAACCTGCGTACTTATGTTAAACTGAATTTTTTGAAATGGAACTGTTTTTGCATACTAAACTGGATTGTTTGAAATATAACTGTTTTATGTATAAAATAGATTTGGCATTAAATAACCTACAATAGTTGATATGCCGTAAAACCAAACCAAATCAAAAGTTTTCTTCCTTTCTCTTCCATTACAGCTAGACATGAGTGTAAGTTCCAAACATAACAATGTCATTACAAACCAATGACCAGGCCATACCTTGCCCAGTCGACTGGGGCTGTAGAATACACTGACTGTGCCTCTGCAGAGGGGGAAAAAAACGAGTGTCCTGATATGACACTAAACAATCTGATGGTGAGGTTCCAGCAATGTTGGGGACAATGTTTTGGACAATTAAACCTTACTTACATTTAAACTGCGTGCTTATGCTAAACTGAATTGTTTGAAATGGAACTGTTTTTAGACATTGAGACTGTACTTTACACTAAACTGAAGTGTTTAATATAGAACTGCTTTGACATCTAACTGAGTGTAAGCAAAATCTGTACTTATGTAGAACTGAATTATCTGAATTAGAACTGTTTGACTTAAAAATAAACTGTGTACTTAAGTTTAAACTGCGTGCTTATGCTAAACTGAATTTTTAAAAAAATAGAATTGACTATTTTCATAAAAATGGATTTGGCGTTAAATAACTTACAAGGGTTGATATGCCATAAAACCCAACCAACCAACCAACGACCAGGCCAAACCAGATGCTAATTCCTAAGCACTTGACACTGATCGTTTTCAAACCAAGATCGTCATGTTTTGCGGACATCTAACAACGACGATGCAATCATATATTAACGAAATGACCCACCCTCAGCATTGACAGCGTATTTTGCAATTCATCCGGTTTTTAACGAACTAACTTGTCTCTGAAAACGCGACATATGACCAACGCTGGAGGCTTCGTATCACCTGATTTCATTATTAAGGAGCTTTTCAAGACAAACCGATCCACGTCAATTTCTTGAAAGTATCTGTAAAAAAAGATGTAAAACTTTCTCTTCCAGAACCAAGTTTTGTCTGAGTCAAGATAACAATGAACAATGAATGAAGCCTAAATGTTCTTTAAAGTGTACTCCTCAACATTCAGTACGCTCATTCTAGTGAGTTTTTCGTTGATTAAATCACTCTTGAAACTCCTCATTGATATAGTGTGATGTTGCTTTACTATATTTCTTTTAATGTCATTCTCGCCCTTATGAATCCAATGGTGAGGTTCCAGCAATGCTGGGGCTCTTAAGAATGTGTAGTACTCTTTATTAACAAGTCCACTGTGATCTGGATTGCCCAGTCGGCTGTGGTTGTAGAATACACTGACTGCGCCTCTGCAAATGTGTAAGACCCCCCTAACGAGTGTCCTAGATATGACACTAAACAATCTGATGGTGAGGTTCCAGCAATGCTGGGGCTCTTAAGAATGTGTAGTACTCTTTATTAACAAGGCCACTGTGATCTGGATTGCCCAGTCGGCTGTGGTTGTAGAATACACTGACTGCGCCTCTGCAAATGTGTAAGACCCCCCTAACGAGTGTCCTAGATATGACACTAAACAATCTGATGGTGAGGTTCCAGCAATGCTGGGGCTTTGGGGAATGCGCAGTACCCATTCATTGCCATCACTCCCAGGTCCACTCTGGCCCGGAGTGGTAGCACCTGATAGGGCCCTATCTATGGGTTAAATAGAACTAACAGCATACTTATGCTAAACTGAATTGTTTGACTAAACTGAATAGCTTGAAATAGAAATGTTTTTAACAATTAAACCGTGCTTACATTTAAACTGCGAGCTTAACTGAATTATTTCAAATAGAACTGTTTTTCGACATTAAAACTGTATTTACACTTAACTGAATTGTTAGATATAAGTGCTTGAATAGTTTGAAATAGAAATGCTTTTGACAATTAAACTGTGTACTTAGGCTAAACTGAATAGTTTTTAATAGAAAAGATTACTTACATAAAAATGGATTTGGTGTTAAGTAACCTACAAATGTTGATATGCCATTAAACCCAACCAACCAACCAACCAATCTGATCTGGAGTAGTAGTATCTATTAGAGCCCCATTTATGAATCAAATAGATCAGCTTAAAATTATTTGTATTCAATAGGAATACTTGAAGCCATATAACTTGGTGCAAACAAGTAATTATAAGATGTCGTTACTTTTTTTAATGGCATATCAACCCCTGTGGGTTATTCAATGCTAAAACCATCTTTGGAGAAGAACAGCAGTAATAGTATTTAACCTATTGCTGAGAGGATAAAGGGTCCATGCCTTGCGTAAGGGTATCAGTCTGAAAGTGAACGTAATAGTGCGACTATTGAAGCTACGGTCCAGTACTTTTACGCCATGAAGACTTCGCACAAGAGATTATAATTCAAATGGAATTATTGATATTAGAGAGGAATACTTGAAACAATTTTTCTGAATCCAAATAATTTTTATCAAGAATAGTTACTTGAAGTTAGAATTATTTGTAAAAGATTATTTTTAGTTATTTTAAACCATAAAACCGTGTGAGTTGTCAATTACTCAGTCGGCGAGGCTTGGAATATATTGACTGCATCATCTGCCGAGATTTAAGACACCCCAGTAAAAAAAAGGGGGGGTGTTCTGGGTATGACTCGAAACAGAATCCAGTGATAAAACATAAGTTCAATGGATCCGGGTAGTGCAGAGTTACTCCTTTACTCCAAGGTCCACTTTGATCCAATGCGATAGTACCTGTTAAGGACCCATCTATTTTAAAATAACTAAGGGTTTTAGTTAATTATTTTAGTAATTAATTCTTTTTTTCAGTTAGAATTTGCAATTAAAACCGAATTTCACAATTTCGTTTAGGCATTGGTTTATAAGTTAAAGGAATATAAAACATTCAGTAATAAACGTTTGTTTGCGAATTCAGAATGTTTGGAAAATATTCGAGGATAAACAATTGTTGAGAATCAGCTGATATTTGGGACTTTGCAGCGACGTGTCACGTTAATCATGTAATAAATAATTTTAGGGATAGATAAACAAGGACGGATTCTAATGTACTCGACGAAGGAGGCTTGAAGGGGAAAGTCGGAAAAGAGACACGGAAAAGGAATCCCTCATACACAAAAGCAGCCGGTGAGCTGAAGAAAAACAAAATTCATTTGTCTCTCTTTCGTCGCCCCTCTCTACACTATCTGACTATCTTCTTGCTGACACAAGCTTCTTCCTCTTTATCTCTATTTTCGGCTTACTACCTGGGTTTAATGCCCGTGGTGTAGTCGTTATCGTCGTAGGAAATGGGCACGGCGACAAGAGTTCAAATCCTGGACGAGACTGATTGCATTTCACATAGCACTAATACCCTTGGGAAAGGTATGAATACAGTTATTCTCCCTCCAGCTATGGGTAAATAGTAGGACAGACTAGGTTCTTCAGCCTTGGTTAGGCAACTAGTCTAGGAGAAGGAAAACTCTGAATTCAGACCTGTTAAACCCCGCTTAAAAATTGACTTTGTGTCATATCCTGCCCGAGCGGAGGGGTTGGTAAATAGTACCTGGGTTCAATCCCAGGT
>OY757906.1:14081555-14179998 GCA_963585895.1 Sepioteuthis lessoniana
ATATCAATACAAATAGTCAGTTCTATTTCAAAGAATTCAGTTTAACATGAGTACACAGTTTAATTGTCAAAAACATTTCTATTTCAAGCTATTCAGTCAAGTCAAACAATTCTAATTCAAACAATTCAGTTTAGTATGTGCATAGATTTTCTCCACACACAGTTAAATGTCAAAACAGTGCTATATCAAACAATTCAGTTTAGCATAAGTACAGTGTCAATGTTAAAATAGCTCTATTTCAAGCAGTTCAGTTTAGCATCAGTACACAGTTTAATTGTCAAAAAATATTTCTATTTCCAGCTATTCAGTTTATTCAAACAATTCTAATTCAGCCATTTCAGTTTAGTACAGGGTGGAACGATACAATTGTCGCCCTAGAAAAGACGACATGATTCTATTTCCGTTTAATGAAAACTGGTTTTCTTTTTTTTTTTTTTTTTTTTGTTGCAGACCATCTAGTAGTTGGCCAGTTGTGTACAAATCCCAAGAGCGATAGGAGCCTTCTATCATGTCTGAAAGTGACACAATGTTCAACGAGCGAGATCGGAGATGCGCCGGTGTACAACTCATGCTCTCTACCGATCCAAGTTATGACAACAGGACCATTGCCAGCACCCTCAAAATGCAAATCTGGATTGCCACGAATAGCAGGGACGTGCCCAGGGTGATGAAAACAAAGTTTCCGTCTTCGGTTATGGTCTTTGGTGTAGTTTCAAGTAAGGCCCACATCATGCCACCTCACATCTTCGAAGTCGGCTTGAAAGTCAACACCAAAGTGTACCTGGATGTGCTGAAGAGTTTCGTGATCCCCTGGTGCAATCAGGTGGCCGGTGGCAGATGCTGGGTGTGGCAGCAGGACTCGGCGCCGACCCACAAGTCCAAAGAGACCCAGGCTTGGCTTCAGAAGGAGTCCTACGACTTTTTACCCTCATTTCACAAGATCCGAAGGTCTAATTCAATGTGAATCTATGCTTGTCATTGTTTGGCGACCAGGCATGAATGCCAGGCAGCCCTGTGCAAGACCGGAAGAGTAAATTTTGTTAGTCTGAGCTGCATTTAGATTCCAAAAAGACGGATAAGGTAAACAGCAGACTTAATCTTTTCGTCGCTTCCCGGTCGATTTAATTGTAGTTCTGAGAGCTTGAATTTCTTTGAGTCTCTTCTGGTCCTTCCGTCTGCTCCGGGTCCCCGACTCTGAACTAACAGACCGCTAAAAATTTCCCTGCTTATATAATATCTTAATTATTCTCCTCAACTAATGATGATAAGAACACATCAATAACTTTTAGTGCTACGTCATCTTATCTTAATTCAGCCGATATTGCATTCAATTTGTTTATTCTTAAATATCCTCTTTGGGGTCGAAACACTCCTTCTTGATACTTTCGGAAAAACAAAACTAAATACATTCTTACACGACATCTAATATGGATGACTTCAAAACAATCTGTATATATGAAAACTTACTTGTCTTTGTGTATTTCTTAAAAACACAGGAGGATTTTTCTCGTCTCTTTAAAAAATCTAACATTTTCAAATATATTTCCACGTGCCAAACACGTTCTTAATACTTTTGAATTAAGAACGCTATGTGCACGTTTGTATCTTTTCGTTGTTGGCATTTTATTTGCTCCTGTTATCTCAGCAAGCATCCATCGCTATGTGAACTATTCTGATATCAAAGTCCTGATGATGGTTACTGAAACCGAAACGTTTAACGTTGACTTAACATCACAATAAATTCACCTATGTGGAATATTCTTTTTTTCTGCATTCTTCATATGTATGATTTGTAAACACATTTCGTTGACAACATTTATAAACGAGTTTGAGCTTATTCTTTTTTTTCTTTTTTACCTCACAGGTAAATGGTTTCAAGTATTGCTATCTATTACGAATAATTCTATTTACTATTAATTAACACTAAAAATAAATAATGTGATATCATTTCTAATGGTGCATATTGACCTCCGACCCGCCAAACTGTCAAAATAGGAAATGCACCTGTGTAAATAACAGGTGCATCCGGTCGAGGAATATCAGGATATAACCTTGACTGTCGAGGGGTTGAATTGAGTGCGAAATTGTGACGCTCGCAGGAAGAAGAGTGGACGTCAAATTATTATATAACCTCGGCGACAGGAAGTTCAGGGCAGTTGGAGTTAAGATGCTGTAGAGATAACCAGCACCCAGCAGAGGGGGCCCTCAGGACCCCCGATTGAGCAGTTGGAGTTCAGTTCAGTTGGAGAGAAGATGCTGGAATGAGGACCATGTCCCAGAGAGCCTGGGCCCCCAGGCTCCTGGTCTGAGCAGCCCAGGAAAACGGGAAAGAAACACTGTTATGGCCATAAGAGTTGGAGGTCAATATGTTGCAGTTCTGTTCAGTCTCCAACTCCCTCTCACACACAACCCTTTCAATAAAGTGAGAGGTATATTTTTCTAAAGACCTGTCTTCGCTCGTCTTCATTGCAACGTTATGTTTCTGCATGTATATGTGTATGTATTATGTGGCTATACAACACTAAAAACAGTGAAGTTACACACAAAAATCTAAAGGAATATACAATAAGACCAAATTACTTCTATGAACCCTTTCTTTACTAGATACATTCTAACAAACTAATCCCTTCCCCAACCTGTTTCACAGTTTGTTTGTTTTTTTGGTGGGGGGTCTTGTCTTTTTGTTTGCTTTTTTTTTTTTTTTTTTTTTTTTTTTAATGATCATGATTCCCTACAAATAAACTCCTAATAAAAACAAACAAAACAAATAACCAACTAATTATCTAAAGTTCATCATTAATTCCTAAGACCTCTCCTTTGAATTTCTTTTCATGCTTATTTTCTTTAACTTGATTCGACATTAAATGACCGATGAGGTTGATATGCCGTAAAACAAAACAAGCATAATCATTTGTTTGCACGAAGTTAAATGGTTTAAAGCATTGCTATGTAGCAGTAACGATTTAACATCAGTCATTTGTTTGTACACATTAAAATGGATATACATATACGATTTGTAAGAGAATAGTTTGTAGTTAATTTCATTTTTAAATGAGTTACAACTAATTTGTTTTTACCCTCTAGTTTTCTATTGTTTCTACACAGTTAAATGTTTTAAGTTATTGCAAACTAATACTATTAATTCTATTCAATATCAATCCCTTGTTTGCAAACAGGGATGAGGTTACGCGCATTGAAATTTTACACGAATAATTCTGTTTATCATTACTCATTCATTTGTATCATTACAATTTAATTAGAAATCAGCAATTTGTTTACGCACAGCTAAATTGTTAAAGAGTTCTACTTCTCTCAATTCGATTTAATATTCTATTTAAATTTGTTTACACACCTTTTCAATGTCAAACAGATCTATTTGACCTGTAGATAGGACCGTATCAGCCACTATCACTCCGAGTCAGAGTGGATCTGGGAGCAATTGCAATAAAAGCGTACTCCATATTCCCCAGAACTCCAGGACAGAAACCTCACCATTAGATTGTTTAGTGTCACATCCAGGACACTCGTTGGTGAGGGTCTTACCTCTCTTCAAAAGCGCAGTCGGTGAATTCCACAGCCCCAGTCAACTGAACAAGGATCTCTTTATCAGTAAGATTTTTCGGACTATTATCTTAGTCTTAATTGGGTTTTTTTCATAACGTTTTGTCCGCTGTATCCTCCGGCCTTCCTCAGGTGTCTCCTGTTTATCTGGGCAGAGAAATGATTCAACCTGGGAAATCGTTTTTAAAAGGTTGAATCAATAGTCCGAAAACTCTTACTGATAAAAATCATCAAGCTTCGTCTCAGAAATTTAGACAACAAAGGATTTCTTTGTTAAAAAATTCATCATGTGACATCATGTCATCGGATATGACGTTATCATATTTCGTCATTATATGACGTCATCATATGAACTTTTCATTCTATGAATTTTTCTGCCGGCCTTCGTATTTCACCTCTTGATAAGACCTAAACAGATATAATGATTCCGGGTCATCAGATGCGGTTTAGTGTTATACACAGGACACCACCTTCTTGTGAAGAGCTTAGGCCGATTGCCGGGGTTACAGTTAGCGTATTCTAAGTCTCGCCCTCAGAACCTTTTGAATTTTTAATCTACTAATTTCGTACACATAAAATTTAGGTTGACGCTAAAAATTAGGACTTTAAAATTCGACCTGTACACGAATCTATTCGGAAATTTCTCAGAGCTCATAAAAGCTCCTGATAGACGTCGAATAAATCTGAAAAGCAATCGAGGGTGATGAAATCGATTAAAAATATACAGCTCTCCCTCCATCATTCAAATTGGTCCTTTTTATCAAAAGGACGCGCAATTACAGCTCAGAGAAATATTTAGCAACAAACTGAATCGAAAAGGAGAAGTACGGAAAAGACAGCACATCCATTTTGAAGAGGAGACAGCTGAAACTGATTCACATGGAACAGCGGTGAACATTATCGGAAATCGGTATCTGGTTTGTCTACTTGACGTTATCAACGAATTGCAGAGGTGGAGGGGGGGTGCCACCTGCCACGGATTTAGTAGATTATCGGCTGGCACAGTCCTCCGTCCAACACCTGTCAATGCTATTGCCCCTTTCCGTACAGTCGATCAAGGAATCGGGAGGGACACTCGACGGAAAGGGATCGGGAGTTTCGAGGTGGTAGGAGGGCGCTGTTCGGGTGTAGTGGTGGTGGGGTGGAGACGATGTAATTTGCACTGCCTTACATGGCGTCTCAGAGTAGAATAGATATTAGAAAGTTTAATCTGTGCAAAATCATGAATTTAACACCTGCCAACGGCTGAGCATACAATAACTTGCACACATTGTCACTGCGCATGTGCCAGGCGTGGCATACGCGTTTCCGTTTCGAGATGCTTATTTAGATGATGCATTTACGTATAAATTCATGGATACAAGTGCATATATATATATATATATATATATATATATATTCCTTTTTTTCCTATTTTGTTGTTCCTGCAGTTCTTGAACAATTAAAAATAGGGCCATAATAATAATAATAATAATGATTTTATTAGATGAGAAACAGCTGTCGTGCACTTTTAGATAAAAAATTAATTATTTACATACATACATACATACATATATATATATATCGCTCTATCTCTCTCTATATATATATATAGAGAGAGAGAGACAGAGAGGGAGAGAGAGAGAGAGGGAGAGAGAAAGAGAGAGAGAGAGAGTTAGACAGTTTGACATGAATGGTGAGCAAAAATGATATGACAAGCAATTATAATTAAACGTAAACTAATAATTGTCATCTAAAGAAAGCGATATCTAATGAGTTAAATTCTTCATGAGCCAATCACAGGATGGGAGAGAGATAGATAGATAGATAGATAGATAGATAGATAGATAGATAGATAGATAGAGAGAGAGAGTAAGGTAGACGGAAATGGTAAATAGAAATAATATGGCCAGCAATAATAATAGTTCATTAAAGAATATCTATTATTAAAATCAAAAGCAATAGTTACAGAGTGTGGCACAAGGCCGAATGAATTGAGCACCCAATGAGACTCGAACTCACTCGTGTAGGTTTGTTAGTCAGGCTTGCTAACCGTTACATCGCCAAAGGTACCCAGTTACAGAGTATTATAGCGAATTACTTCTATTTCACGGTACCGGTCTATTGACCAAGTGGATAGAGTGTTTGCTAATGGCCCGGAAGACCGGGATTCAATTCGAGGTCGAGTCATACCAAAGACTCAAAAAATGATACTTTGAAACCTCCTTGCTTAACACTCAGGATTATAAGATACGTATCAAGGGTAAAGAGGAGCAACCCAGGGGAAGGAGTAGCACCCTCCCCTACACCACAGTGTAGTAGCTATTGAAAAGGGAGCCTTCTGGTCACCCTCGACTATGGTCGCCAACTTCATATATATATATATATATATATATATATCAAGTAAAGTTGGTGACCATTGCCGAGGGCGACCAGAAGGCCTCCTTTACAATAGCTACTACACCGTGGTGTAGGGGAGGGTGCTACTCCTTCCCCCGGGTTGTTCCTCTTTACCCTTGATATGTACCTTATAATGCTGAGTGTTAAGCAAGGAAGTATCGAGTACCATTTTTAAAGTCTTTGGTATGACTTGACCTCGGATTGAACCCAGGTCTCCCGGACCATTGGCGAACACTCTCCCCACCAGACCAATGAAGAACGGCAAATAAGAAAAGTTGGTGCATAAAACATATTGCTCGATACTATTATGATTGAGCCGGTATTAACCCTCTAAAATATTTGAAATGAAGTTCGATAGTTGAAGTTTCATGTGTTGGACGCAATCATCAGACGGAAATACGAGCAAAGTGGCTTATTAACAACATATATCATCATCAGCATCATCATGTCGTGCCGCCAGCACGGATATCCCTGACCCTCTCGCGCCACTTCTCCCTATCGTTCATCGCCTCTGGTAGGTCTTCAGGGCTACATCCCGTATCCTCACAGAGCTGCTGAGTGTATATTCAAGCTGGTCGTCCTGTTTTTGCCTGGCTATATGAGGGGGTCCATAGGAGTACATCACTTATGAGCACGTGTCCTGCATGTCTGGTTCGTCTAACTTGGATAGTTTTCCTGATGGGAGGTAGGTGGCCGTATAGTTGGTGCCTTGTTTGGTGTTCAATATTGCTCGCAGCATTCTTGTGTAATTGCCGTCTAGCTTCTTCTCCAGCCGTTTAGTTAGCGTCCAAGTAGTGCATCCATATAGCAGTATCGATACGACCGCTGCTTGGAAGAAACTGCGTTTCATTTTATCGGTCAGGTCGGATTTCCATATGATCGATAGTCTATCGATAGCTGTCCATGCCTTCGTTAGCCGTGTGTCAATGTCCTTTTCGGTTGATGCGACGCTGCTTCCTAGGTACGTGAATTTGTCTACTAGTTTCAGAGTGGTTCCGTCTAGTGTGGTGATGTCACCTGTTTGATTATAGCACATATATTCAATTTTGTGTGCATTGACATGGAGGCCAATGCCTGCGGCGGCTCGTTCCAAACTATGCAGTAGTGTTTCGGCCTGGTTGGGTGTATTTGCCAGTATCGCTATGTCATCGGCGTAGTCGGCGTCGGTAATTGTTTTTGCGGGGTGCCTTCTGCTTCTTTTCTTTATCAGCACGAAGCCGTTTGCAATATATAGTCATAAGATGTTAGTCCATGTAAGACTTACACATAAAAAACATTGTATATATAATTTACGGCCGGAATAAAGAAAAATAAATCATATAATTAGTCAGGTTGTAAATGATACAGAAGAAAAATATTAATATGTCTACACTTAGATATAAATCTCTCCTGTCTCATTTACCATTTACTTCCATTATTTTTCTTTATTTAGATTGACCTAAATTTTATGTACAAATTTTTTGTGTGTTTGTATATGTGTAGCCAGTGGCAAATGGTAAAAAAAGACATTTATTTTATAGTCTGAATGTTTATTTATTTGTAACATAATATCTGACCTATTCAATACACTTAAAGTAGCACCAGACATCGTAGATCAAACATTATCCAATAAAAATTTAAAATCAAAATTCAGCTAATTACTGTGTCAGACCACAAATTACTTAATCCACCGATCGTCTCATATATGATTTACTCTCAATACATATATATATATATGTGTGTGTGTGTGTGTGTGTGCGTGCGTGTATATATATATATATATATGTATTCTGAAAGAAATATGATGTTTGATCCAAAGATATCGAAAGTGAAGCTTTGAATTTTTTCCATTTTTAACTTTTGAATTTTAAATAGTCTAAATTTCGAATTGCTCGTCGTGTAATGAACAAGGTGACCCGAGTTCAAATACTGGACGCGGCTGTTTACATTTCACGTCGAACTAATACCCTTGAAAAGGTATTTATCTAAATATTCTCCTTCCAGCTATGGATGAATAATAGGGCAGACGAATCTCTAACCTTGGTATGGCAACTGGTCAAGAATGAAAACTCAGAATCCAGACTAGTTAAAGTCAGCTAAAAAGTTGACCTTGTGTCACATCCTGATCGTGTGGAGAGGTTGGGTAAGTATATAAACTTCGTCGCGACGAGTCGATTCCGATTTGAAAAAAATCATGGATCTAGTTCTGATAATTTTTTAACGAAATATTTTTTGTCGAAATACAGACTTTTGCAAGCGCAGCGCCCTCATACCGACCAGGCCTAACAAGGTGTGATTTTACTCATCTTTAAAACTGAATATCCATATCATGTTTAAGATTTTAGGGTGTTGAAAACGTTTCAAGATATACCACAAAACACTTTCACACCATGTCAGAAAAGTAGTTTCAGAAGTGCTTCGAACCATGCAAAACTCACTGGAATAAGTGTCATCGATTTAATACATATATAGTACTGGACAAGTACAGCAAGTGACAACTTGCTCCACGTGACTTTGATGACATTAGAATTAATACAGCACACCATTATATCATATCAAAAGAGGATTTTCAAAGGTGCTTCAACCAGCCAAAAACTCACTGGAATAAGTGTTTTGAAAGTTAAGAGAACGATTTTAAAGTAAATCAATGTATTATTTGCCATAAATTCGGATTAGGTTTAGTATTGATGGGATATGAACTATTATAGACTATTTAATGTTAAATCCTGTTTTTTACATACCTATATATATATATATATCGTCTAACCATATTTACCAACCCCTCTGCTCGGGCAGGATATGACACAAGGTCAATTTTTAAGTGGAGTTTAATAGGTTTGAATTCAGAGTTTTCCTTCTCCTAGACTAGTTGCCTCACCAAGGCTGAAGAACCTAGTCTGTCCTACTATTTACCCATAGCTGGAGGGAGAATAATTGGATTCATACCTTTCCCTAGGGTATTAGTGCTATGTGAAATGCATTCAGTCTCATCCAGGAACTCGTGTCGCCGTGTCCAATTCCTACGACGATAACCATTACACCACGGGCACCTCCAATATATATATATATGGTCTAACACATTTTGTAGATAACATTCTAAAACACAGTTAAATGGTTTTAAGTATTGCGCTATAACAGTCACATTCAACACCAGACATTTGTTGGCGCTCAGTTTATTCGATTTTACCAATAGATAGGACCCTATCAGGTGCTCCCACTTCGAGTTAGAGGGAACTTGGGAGCAAGAGCAATAAAAGGGAACTCCACGTTGCCAAAAGATCCACCATTACTGGAACAGCACCATCAGATTGATTAATGTCATATCTAGAATACACGTTGAAGAGGGGTCTTACTTCTATGCAGAGATGCAGTCAGTGTATTCTAAAGCTCCAAACAACTGGGACAGTGATATATTCGGAACATACCATACATATAGATTCTTTGACCAATGAGTTTTTTTTACCGATAGAATGGTCCAATTTCACCCAATATTGTTAATGCACACGCCACTGTAATCCATCATCATCATCATCATCATTGTCGAGGGTGACGCGAAGGCTCCCTTTACAATAGCTACTACACCGTGGTGTAGGGGAGGGAGCTACTCCTTCCCCTAGGTTGCTCCTCTTTACCCTTGATACGTACCTTATAATCCTGAGTGTTAAGCAAGGTGGTATCAAAGTAACATTTTTTGAGTCTTTGGTATGACTCGACCTCGGATTGAACCCCGGTCTCCCGGACCATTAGCAAACACTCTATCCACTTGGTCAATAGACTAGTATCGTGAAATAGAAGTCATCATCAGCATCATCGTGCCGTGCCACCAGCACGGATATCCCTGACCCTCTCTCGCCACTTCTCCCTGTCGTTCATCGCCTCTGGTAGGTCTTCAGGGCTACATCCCGTATCCTCACATATCTGCTGTATGTATGTTCGAGCTGGTCGTCCTGCTTTTGCCTGGCCATATGCGGGGGTCCATAGGATTACATCACTTATGAGCTCGTCCCTGCTTCTCCAGCAGTGTCCTGCGTGTATGGTTCGTCTAACTTGGATAGTTTTCCTGATGGGAAGTAGGTGGTCGTATAGTTGGTGCCTTGTTGGGTGTTGCAGACAGGACTTGTTAATATTGCTCGCAGCATTCTTGTGTAATTGCCGTCTAGCTTCTTCTCCAGCCGTTTAGTTTGCGTCCAAGTAGTGCATCCATATAGCAGTATCGATACGACCGCTGCTTGGAAGAAACTTCGTTTTATTTTATCAGTCAGGTCTGAACTTTAATCCATAGTTGAGTTTGAATGGTGTCCAAACAGATTTTGAGATCCTCATTATATGCAAGTTTGGCATTTAATTGTGCAATTTATCATTTTTGCACAAAATCTCCAGCAACCACAATAATGAGAGCAGCAATTAAAACAGATTGCACCCAAATACCAACAAAAGGAATTCGTGAAATTCGCAATTCCATTTGTTCGCATTACCAACAGGGCCTTAAACAGAATCGTCATCAGTTTGAATATCTCCATAACTCAGTGATATTTGGAAATCTATTTTCACGTTTTCCAAAAAACCTTGGACCAGAATGGTCATCAGTTTAAACCATAAAAATAATCTATGCCTATCTTGTTTCTCTTGGATTATAAAACTTGGATATATCTTTATAAACAAAAAGCCTAGTCGGCTGGGGCTGTAGAATACACCGACTGCTTCTCTGCAGAGGGGTAAAACAAACAACAAGTATCCTGGATATGCCATTGCTCCCAGGTCCACTCCGGCCCGGCGTGGTAGCACCTGATAGGGCCCTATCTATGGAGTAAATAGAACTCACGGCATACTTATGCTAAACTGAATTGTTTGACTAAACTAAATAGCTTGAAATAGAAATGCTTTTGACAATTGAAACTGTATTTACTCTAAACTGAATTGTTTTACATAGATCTGTTTTGACATTTAACTGTGTGTAAACAAAATCTGTACTTATACTAAACTGAATTAGCTGAATTAGAACTGTTTGACTAAACTGAATAGCTAGAAATTGAAATGTTTTTCACACTTAAACTGTACTTAAAGTTGAACTGCGTACTTATGCTAAACTGTATTGCTTGAAATTGAACTGTTTTTGACATTGAAACTGTACTTACACTAAACTGAATTGTTATATGTAACTGTTTGAATAAACTGAATTGTTTGAAATAGAAATGTTTTTGACAATTAAACTGTGTACTCATGCTAAACCGAATTGTTTTAAATAGAACTGATTATTTACATAAAAATGGATTTGGCGTTAGATAATCTTCAAAGGTTGATATGCCATAAAACCCAATCAACCAACCAACAACTTATAAACATAAACATTTCATTTATAATAAAATAAAGTCTGTAAACAGTTTTTGAGGACACCCTATATGTATATATATATGTGTGTGTGTGTGTGTGTGTGTGTGTGTGTGTGTGTGTGTGTGTGTTGTTGTTGTTGTTGAAGACTACTGAAAATAAGCGTCTGCAAGTGTTTTTATTTCGTATGTTTTTTTTGTTTTTGTTTTTCTATTGTGTATTTTTGAAAGATACAAATTTACACTAAACCACGAAAACCAGTTTCCTTTCTGGTGCCATTAAATCCTTTGAATACATAAAAAAAGGTTATCGCCTGTTCTCTTGTCGTAGCGGTATATCCCTTTTATTGCCCTGGTAGTAAAAACAGACAATCCTGACTGTACCTCACTAAGACAATCCAGAAACGCCATAGTATTCTTCTCGGGAACTCTTTCGTCTAGTCTTTGACCAAAAGTCAGTTTCAACTCATGTGCAACCCTCGGATAAGAAACCGGATAAAGAACATGCTAGCCAGATACAGAATGGGCCTTTTCTGTTTTACGTTCAACGTTGTTCATGGTCCAAGCAAGGAAAATGAAGTGATTGATACCCTTTCAAGGCTATGGGGATAAGTAGAGTGCACAGAAGATCTGAAATTGTATGAAGAACTGTGTCCCCGGGCATCACTAGAATCCTACATATGATCCGAAGTCAAAATTTATTTTTCTCCATCGAGAATGTCAGGAAGATTACTAACAACTATCAGACGTGTTTGCATATCAAACAACGATCCTACAAATCCAAACCAGGAACTCTAGTAAAAATCCACACAACCCTTCGGAAAGTTCGACTTAGTTTTAAAGTAGCCACAACTAATCAAGACTTGAAATAGATATATTTTCATGGTAATCGGCAAAATATAATTTAAGTTTAGTTCAGTTTTATGCAAAAACTTTCCGGAGGTTTTCCAAAAGCGTTAGTCATTTTCAGGGGAATAATCAAGATTTTTTCTTTTTTTATTATTCAAAGTCAACTGAAAATTTTGTTTTAATATCTTAAGTGCTATTTGTCCACGTATTAAAAGCTTTTCAATTTTTTTACCTTCTCTCTAGCGTTTTTGCTATGTTAGATTTTTTTTATTTACATCGTCAGTATCCATGATATAGCGAATATATACATACGTGGTGCCTTCAATAAGTTTCCAGACTTTTTTGTACAGGCATTTAAAACTGTCGTAGACTCTTGAAAATTCAGTATGTTATTGCTATATCAATGTTATCAGTATGTTATTGCTATAGTTAGGGTTTGGGTTACTATGTTGAGGTTTTAAAGATGTTCAGGAATAGATTCCTTGGGAAGAGGCCAGCATTCTTCAAATCGAGTCAGTGGCATTTCCACCAGGACAATACACCAGTCCACAACTCCATCATTGTCACAGACTATTTGACCAAGATGGGCATCAAGACAGTTCCTCAGCCTCCCTATAGTCGAGACCTTGCTCCCTGTGACTTTTGGTTATTCCTTAAGCACAGAGGCTGTCGTTATGAGACAATTGAGGAGATGAAAGAGGCTGTGACGAAGGTCATTGACACGCTCACACAAGAGGACTTCCATGAGACCTTCCAGAAGTTATTCGAACGGTACAGCTAGTGCATTGCAGCCGGGGGAGATTACTTCGAAGGGGACTAGAGTTTCATGTGTGTATTATCAATAAAAGTGCCCATACGAAAAAAGTCTGGAAACCTATTTAATGATCCTCCCATATATATATATATATATATATATATTCACGGTGGATACGTTAGGCTACCAGTTTATCTTTCGTCGCTGATTTTGTAAAGCTTATCATTTCGTTTATTTTAAAACTCTTTTCGCAACTTTCTGGTCCTAGCTGTGGTTTCTTTGTTTAATGGAACATCAACGTGAGTTATATAATGCGAAACCCATCATTCTAGAAGAATAATTGCGGTATTGTTCGACCAATAGCTGGGTGGTAAGGGAATTTGAAAATTTTCTGAAAAACCTTTCTTCGCAAAAATCTTCTCCTAAGATCCAAATACGATTAGTAAGTTTAAAAAGTAAATGAATAATATTCCTATTTGTCTCATCACCTTTATTCCTCTCTCTCTCTATATATATATATATATATATATAATCTATAATTCTGTTGGTGTGAAAAAAACACAGATTGTACGATTTCCAAATTCTACCAACTGATATCTGGACAAAAATTTGTAAAAAACAAAAGACGAAAAACACACGTGCAACTTGAAAATAATCCCGCAGCACGTATGTCTAGTCAAAAGAAAAAGAAACACCGACAGAATTACCTAAGCTAAAACGTAATAAAGTGCTCAATACATAAGATAGAGCTAATATTATGAAAATAATTCGTACATGGCCACGAGCAATCCTGAAGAGCAATTTGGAGAAACCTAGGTAGACTCGCTCGTAGCCATCTAGGAAATATTTTCATTTTATATATATATATATATATGTGTATATATTTGTGTGTGTGTGTGTGTGTGTGTGCATACATCCCGCTATTGTTCCGATATCTCTGGTATGATAAAATTAGATCTCTTCCAACCAGTGATAAAAGTTGGTGACTGTATTTGAGGGTGACCACAAGGCTCCGTTTTCAATAGCTACTACACCGAGATCTAGGGGAGGGCGCAACTCCTTTCCCTGGATTGCTCCACTTTACCCTTGATACGTATCTTATAATGCTGAGTGTTAAGGAAGGAGGTATCAAGTCCCATTTTTTAAAAGCCTTTGGTATGACTTGACCTGGGATTGAACGCCGGTCTTCCGGACCAGTGGCGAACACTCTACCCACCACGCAAGGATACTACAAGCAATTCCAGAAAGCAACACCCCACAAAACAGCATTTGCTTCTCATCTCACATACCATCCACATAAGATGAACCAAACATGTGAGGCACTGCTAGAGAAATAAGAAAGAACTCATAAACGACGTTCTCTTATGGACTCCTACACATGACACACCAGTGTTAGCTAACCAGTAAAATTTTACGTCCGTCAGGTGGACTAGAGGACCTCCCAGGAGTGATGAACGATAGCAACTTTCTGCTATCAGTACGACTTGTTAATGATATATATATAAGTGTACGTATTCACATATATATTTTTCGCAAGATCATAGATCTTTACTCGGGTTTCAATATAGACAGAAATGTTTATAGAAGTGCGCCAGTTGCCCATGCTGCAGAATGCCCTATCTTTACTATAGTAGACATCAGTGTTGTCATAGGAGATGCTAGGAACTCAAAATAAAAAATTGACCAAGGGACTCCACCCACTGATATTTAAAGTCAGTGTTGTTCTTATACTAGTCTGGTTGCCTACATAGCCTACACATTGCAGTTTGTCGAGTCATTTTTTGTGTAAACCTCTTTTTTCGACAACTTATGTCTAAACTAGTGTAATTTCTTCGTATCCTTGATAACTTTCAAAGATTTTTTTCTTATAAACCAATGAAACGCTCGGACATAACGTAAAGAATTTTAGCTGTTGACAAAGACAGTCAGCCCTTTTCAATCCAATGCAATCCCAGTCTCAGGAAATTCATCAAATAAACGCAAGGTTGTCGACTTGTGTAATATGGGGTCGGGGAACTGATTTTGTCGTTTTATTAGCTGTCAAGGGTTGATTGACGGTAGGAAGTTAGTAAAGAAAACATGCCTCCAGAGGTGGAAGACTCACGTCGGAGGAAAAAGAATCTGTTTGTCAGAGCCTTTTCGCCGACTGATATACGTACGTCAAGAACTGACGAAAAAATTTGGAGGAAAATTTATGTAAAATTATATATATATATATATATATATATATGAAAACCAACAAACCTTAAAGCCTGCTCGGAAACACTAAATAAAGTGCGCAAATTTATTTAAAGATTTTTATGTCCTTCACTGTAGAAAATCAACAGTATATCACAGCGATTTACAACTTTAAGGTTCTAATCAGGGTTAGGTGACAGCAAGCAACAGTCACCTGTTCACCCAACTACACAACTATTGTTGGGAAGTGTAGAATCACGCTCCAGGTCTATGATTGGTTTGAATTCAGAGTTTTTCTTGTTCTAGACTGATTGCCATAAAAACAGCTTGTCTTCCCTACTATTTACCCATGCCTGGTCGGTGAATAGCTAGATACATACTTTTCCCCAGAGTATTGCACTATGGGGAAAATTATGAATCTTGCTATGTAAAATGCTAAAAGCTGCGATCAATATATGAACTTGGTGCTTTTTTGTTGGGTTGTATGTGGGTTACTTAATGCCAAATCCTCTTGATGTATGCATACATATATATATGTGTGTGTTTGTGTGTGTGTGTGTGTGTGATTTTTGTTGATAACATTTTAAGCGAGCCTGACCTGGTTTTTGGTACAGTTAAATGGTTTCAAGTATTTCATCTAATACTCATCATCATCATGTCGCGCCGCCAGCGCGGATATCCCTGACCCTCTCTCGCCACTTCTCCCTATCATTCATCGCCTCCGGCAGGTCTTCAGGGTTACATCCTGTGTCCTCACATAGTTGCTGTATGTAAGTTCGTGCTGGTCGTCCTACTTTTGCACATCCATATGTGGGGGTCCACAGGAGTACATCGCTTATGAGCTCGTCCTTGCTTCTCCAGCAGTGTCCCGCGTGTCTGGTTCGTCTGACTTGTATAGTTTTCGTGATGGTTTTTTTTTTTTTTTTTTTTTTTTCTAACACATACACATGGGAAGCAGCGTGATGTACGTGTGAGTCCTGCGGCTTAACGCTCAGGATTGTCAGTTCGATCGGGGAACTACTGCTGCTCATCTATAAGAGTGGCTTCTATAGATGAGAATAAAAACAGCCATCGAAAGATAACCATGACTCGTACTCAAACCAGATACATAAACCGCATCGCTCTTCGCGCGGGTAAAAAAGGGGCGCGTCCTGTTGAGGTTGGAGCCCTGGCCTCAGTGTTCGAAAAATCAGCTACAGAGCTCAAACTCATCTAATACTAACAATTCTATTTACTATTAGTGATTTGTTTGCACTAGGTTTAATGGTTTCAAGCAAGTATTTCTATTTAGCACTAATTATTCAATTCAACATCATTCGTTAGCATACAGTCAAATGATACCAAGAATTTGCTGTGTATCACTAACTAATTAATTAGGCAGTCATTTGTTTACACACAGTTAAATGGTCCAACACTTCTATTTCTAAACAATTCAATTTAATATCAGTCATTTGTTTGCATTTGTTTGCACACGGCCTAATGAGTTCGCCAATGGTCCGGGAGACCGGGGTTCAATCCCAGGTCGAGTCATAGGAAAGACTCAAAAAATAGTACTTGATTACGCCTTACTTAGCACTCAGTACTATAAGGTGAGGATCAAGGGTAAAGGGGAGCAATCCTGGGAATAGAGTAGCGCTCTCCTCTACACCTCGGTGTAGTAACGATTGAAAAGGCAGTCTTCGGGTCCCCCCGACTAAGGTCATTTGCATATGGTTTAAATGTTAAATTTGGCCCATAGGTAGGACCCTATCAGGTGTTACCACTCCGAGTCAGGGTGGACCTGGGAGCAATAGCAATTACTTTACATTCCCCAAATCTCCAAAGCTGAAGCTTCGCCATCAGATTATTTAACGATATATCCAGGACACATATGAACCCGGGTAGCAGAATTTACTTCCAACGATAACTATTACACAACGAGCATCTTCATAAGTGTATATTAGGGATATTTCAAATATACCTCAGACGCTTGTAAGATCCATCGGCTAAATTCGTTCGCCTTTGGAAAATGGCATAGCAAGCACAATACAAAAAAAATGGAGTCCCAAATGAGGTTAGTACATGACGCAATTATTTAAATTTCTTGGCATAAAACTTACACACGTTTTAATTTTACCACTTTTTCCTTTGGATTTCATGCTTTGTAACGCACCCTATGGGGATTTCCTTAACTTTATTTATCAGAAGGCAAGAGGTATGATGGACTCAGAAAGAAACAAGGACCTTTTCAATCAAACCCTTTATTCAAAGTGAGTCAGATCATACAAGATTGAGTCAAAGTTTTTGCTCTACATTGGTACGTACTACTTTGCGTCGTGGTATCTGCTCCCTGTAGTGGGTATTATCATGGTTGAGCATGGTGTAGCTAGTTAACCATTACATAAAGCACTTATAGATATACAGGTGGTTTCAAAAAAGGTTTATATCATTTGTGATGTACTGAGTTGATTTCAGGTGAATTAACCCTTCATGTGAAGTAATCCTTCATTACTATTGCTCCCAGGTCCACCCTGACTCGGAGTGGTAGCACCTGATAGGGTCCTACCGATGGGCCAAATTTGACATTTAAACCGTAGGCAAACGACCTTAGTCGAGGCTGACCAAAAGACTTCCTTTTCAATTGCTACTACACCGAGGTGTAGAGGAGGGCGCTACTCCATTCCCAGGATTGCTCCATTTTACCCTCGGTCGTCACCTTATAGTGCTAAGCAAGGCGACATCAAGTACTATTTTTTGAGTCTTTCGTATGACTCGACCTGAGATTGAACCCTGGTCTCCCGGACCATTGGCGAGCTCATTTGGCCGTGTGCAAACAAATGCAAACAAATGACTGATATTAAATTGAATTGTTTAGAAATAGAAGTGTTGGATCATTTAACTGTGTGTAAACAAATGACTGCCTAATTAATTTGTTAGTGATGCACAGCAAATACTTGGTATCATTTGACTGTATGCTAATGAATGATGTTGAATTGAATAATTAGTGTTAAATAGAAATACTTGCTTGAAACCATTAAACTTAGTGCAAACAAATAACTTGACAATTTCTTGAACAAATGATCTCAAATTTTTATAGCATGTGTAGAAAAAAATCAAAATTATACATTTAACATTTAAACGATTTTTTCCCCTGTGAATGGCATTTCAATACCAGTAAAGAAAAAAAAAAAGAAAATATTTAAAAAATAATTATGAGTTATTTCTAAATTTGCCGTTAAAATTTGAGATAATTCTAACAAAAATCGGTGAAATTATTAAATAACGAAATAATGCCTATTTTTTCTGAAACACCCTGTATTGAGTTACACTGTTTTATATATCGTTAATTAACTTTCAGCTCATAATTAGAGATACTATTAACAAAATGTGTATACATTTTAGAGACACCAGATATATAATGAGCTTATTTTCTTGGTTTTTTGTCTGTTTTTTCTCTTCTTTTTCTTATTTAATCACAACAACCTTTTTCACCCTCAACCTGATCGGGAAGGTCTAAAATACGCTGCCTGTATCTCCTTCATAGGGATAAGACTCCCCCACCCCTCGAAAAAACAGGGGTTTTCTGGATGAGACACAAAACAGCATTTGAAACTGAGGTATCAGATCTGGAGAGTGGGAAGAACCCCTTCATTGCCATTACTCCCAGGTCCACTCTAACCCGGTGTTGTAGTACCTGTTAGAGTTCCATGAACCTATCTTTTTTCTCATTACCACAACCTTCGAGACAAACTGCGTTCTTGATCTTTGGTAAAGCAACCAATCCAGGAGAAGGAAAACGCTGAATTCAAACAACTTAAACTTCGCTTAAAAACTGGAGGAGGAGTTGGGTAACTACATACACGTAACTATTCCAGTGTGGTTAGTGAAACGGTTATCATCGTAATGAATAGAATTGGCGACCCGAGTTCAAATCCTGGACGTGGATATTTACGTTTCAATTCACGCTAATGCCCCGGAGAAATGCATGAAACTATCTTTTATTCTCCAGGTACAGGTAAATAGTAAGGTATTCAGGGTTCTTGAGCCGAGGTGAGGCAACCAGTGTAGGAGAAGGAAAACTCTGAATTTAAACCAGCTGTTCTCCAATTCAAAAGCTGACTTTATCCTGCATTCAGTTAAGAGGTTGGGTAAATACGAACTAACAACTGTTCAGCCAGTTGACTCTCTCGTCTTCTTCAGGTGTCTTAGAGAAATCCCAATCAAACCCTTTATTTAAAGTGGGTCAGATCATACATGATTGAGTCGAAAGTTTTGCTCTATTTTGGTACGTACTACTTTGCACCGTGGTAGCTACTCGCTGTGGTGGGTAGTATCATGGTAGTTGGTGCTCTGACAGGTTGTGCATTGATTCACTCCATGTGTAATCAAAAATGAACGTTTGCTTTACAAGTTCAAACTGGGTCATAATGCCGTGCACACAACCAAAAACATTTGTTGCATGAAAGATAAAGGTACAGTTGATTATTGTAGAGTAACCATATCATTAAAGAAATTTCGCGACGATCAGGCAAGGTCAGATAGGCCTAAAACCGAGGATTCCAAGGTCGTTCTCCGAGATATAGATAAGTAATTCCCAACGTGGGGCGCATGACCCACCGGAGGACTTTGTTTAGAGACCAAGTTAATGGCCCTTTAAGATTCTTTCACGTGAATTGCAGCAAAATTTTGAATATATAAGAGTTAAATATTACAGGCGAACATCAGAATTTTATCCTCCCAGCTGTGGGTTAAATAACATAATTGCTGTTCTTCTAGAAGGATTTCTTTGGCATTAAATAGCCTACAAATGTTGATATGCCATTAACCAAAGAAACCAAAACGAAACCCAACCGAACCATACAGGATTGTGAGATCCCGAACTCGCCTGATGTTCTCTGAATACTACTCACCAGATATTCCTTTATAGCAGTTGTTTCCAACCAATTTTGGCTCATGCAGCACTTGGCTTCTCACTGGAGTCTGAGTGACAGCAAATCGCCTGAAGTCTCCAGGATTCTCCTCAGTATTCTGGCTGATCTCACCCGTGTAGTTGTTTTGATTGTCTCCACTCGTCCTCTTATTTCCACGTCCTCCAGTCCCTGTACCCATATTTACCAATCCCTCCACTCGAGCAGGATATGACACAAGATCAATTTTTAAGCGGAGTTTAACAGGTTTGAGTTCAGAGTTTGCCTCAACAAGGCTGAAGAAACCAGTCTGCCCTACTATTTACCCATAGCTGGAGGGAGAATATTTGGATTCATACCTTTGCAAAGGGTATTAGTGTTATGCGAAATGCAATCAGCTTCGTCCAGTATTTGAACTCGTGTCGCCGTGTCCATTTCCTACGACGATAACCATTACCCCACGGGCACCTCCAGTCCCTGTACCAATCCTTTGGTAACTATACCTAAAGCACCAATTACAATTGGTATAATCGTAACTTTATTATTATTATTATCATTATTCATTTGAGTTTTTCCCATCAGCGTAAGCTGATGGTCTTTCACTGGAGATTGAGTGACAGCAAGTCTCCTCAAGTCTCCAGGACTCTTCTCAGTATTCTGGCCCTTTTCAATAATGCTGTTGTTTGGATGGTCTCCACTCGGCCGCCAACTTCTAAGTCCTCCAGGCCCTTTAGTAATCCTTTTGTTACCGTGCCAAAAGCACCAATCACAATTGGTATAATTGCCACCTTCATGTTCCATAGTTTTTACAGTTCTCTAGCAAGGTCGAGGTACTTATCTCTCTTTTCACTTTCTTTCAGTTTTATTCTGTGGTCAGCCGGGACAGCAAAGTCAACAATTTTGAAGATTTTCTTTTTTTTTTTTTTTTTTGTTGATTATTATAAGATTTGGTCTTCAGGCCGAGATTAGGTGATCCGTTTGTATATCAAAGTCCCACAGGAGTTTGTGTGTATCATTTTCTTGGGCAGATTCTGGGTTGTGCATATACCATTTGTTGGCATGGTCAAATTTAAATTTCTTGGACATTTCCCAGTGTAACACCTTGCCCACCCAGTCATGTCTAGCCTTGTACTCCTTCTGTGCCAATTTGCTGCATTCGCTTATTATGTGATTGATGGTTTCATCTCTGTCACCACATAGTCTGCACTTGCTATTTTGTTGTTTCTTATCTATCCTCGCTAAGACACTATTATTATATCACCTCACTTTTTGCGAATTTTCATACCAGTCTCAGCAGGTGACCTTTCACTGGAGTTACAGCGACAGCAAGACTCTTCTGGTCTCTGGGACTCTCCTAAGTATTTGCGTCAGTCTGAACAATTATTATTAGTTGGAGTTGGAGTAATAGTAGTAACTTTTACTAGTATTTTCTGCCATTTTAAAATTCTTTTATTCATTGTCACTCCCTCGATGCACAGATCATTTCAACAAGTAGATGATAGGTTTTAGACATGAATCAATTTTCTATCATGTTTCTCAAGTCTTATACCAGACATTTTTCGTTCACCTTCGGTCGTGGTGTTATTGTGTTACTCGATTCTGATTTGCACAACCGAAAAGACCTCAAAAACTCTCTCTCTCTCTCTCTCTCTCTCTCTCTCTCTCTCTCTCTCTCTCTCTCTCCACGTGTGTATATTACACTCAAAGAAGAACGAAGAATATACCGGCTGAAACTTGTTTCACTGTAATTTTAAAAATCTTGAATGTTATTTTAGGATTCAGTTGATCCTAAAAGCAAGTTGCTTGTGTCAGTAATTGAGAAATATTCACAATACACACGTCAAGTTTTCAATATGGCGCTTGATAATCTTATCGAAACAATACCTTTCTCTATCTTCGTAATTTTTACTGGGAATAGATGTTACTAGATTTCGTAACACAATCCTAATTTACAAGGCTTTTTGCTTAGAAGTGGTCCAAGGCCGTATAAATGGGGTATCTAATGAGACTCGAACTCACACATGAGGGCTTGCTAATCATTACTCCACCCGAGGCATCCATCCGAACAGAATTGCGCACTTAAAGATATATATATATATATATATATATATATATATATTTAGAATAATATAACCATATTTACCAACCCCTCTGCTCGGGCAGGATATGACACAAGGTCAATTTTTTAAGCGGAGTTTAACAGGTTTGAATTCAGAGTTTTCCTTCTCCTAGACTAGTTGCCTCACCAAGGCTGAAGAACCTAGTCTGCCCTACAATTTATCCATAGCTGGAGGGAGAATAATTGGATTCATACCTTTCCCAAGGGTATTAGTGCTATGTGAAATGCAATCAGTCTCGTCCAAGATTTGAACTCGTGTCGCCGTGTCCATTTCCTTTGACGATAACCATTACACCATGGGCACCTCCATTTAAAATAATATAACAAATGAAATTTCCGGACATTTAAGCTAATTTTCTTTGTTGTTATTACAATATCTTATGTAACGTAATGGCCGAGGGATTTCGGTTAATTCCTTTGAGTTTAGTTAGGCTGAGAACCTTTCGGCTCAGCACATGGGTTAGTTAGGTGCAACATTGAGACAGGTGTTAACGCGAGCGAGCGCAGGCGGATGGTGGTGTCACTCAGATGTCACAATAGTCCGAGACGAAACGGATGACGGAGTGCGAGTGACGTCACGCACCGGAAGCGCGCGGAGGTTTGTGGGAGATTTGAAAAAAGTTAGAGTTGAGTACTAGACGCCTAACGAGGAGGATTGACTTTTAGAGCTCGCAGACGCGAGGCTAACTTGCGCCCTATGGGGGCCGCTCGAGATGGGGGCCAAATGAATAAGACAGCATAGAAGGTTGTGTCTCTCCTCCTTACGTCGAAACCTTTAACTCAAAGTTAATAAAAAGGTTTCATACCTGAACAAGAAGTCGTTACGGGTTTTTCGTAATTTCGAGATTCCTATGTTCTATCGTTATGAACATTATATGTCCATTTCGCACATGGCGTTAATTGGGGATATAGTACACTTAGACGATCTGGTTTTCAGCCTTCTTCATCTGTACAATCAATATTGAAGAAGGAAGCTTTTTTTTCTCGTTCTGTCGGAGGGGTTTAGAATATGCTGACTGTATATTCTGCTGAGTGGGTAAGAGCCCTCCCAAAAACGGGTGTCTTGTTGTAACACTAAAATGGTTAGGCCTCAGATCTGAACATCCTGGAATGTGAAATACTACGTCATTGTCATTACTTCCAGCTCCACTTTGACCAGGAGTGGTGGTATCTGTTAGAGTCTTATTGATATGTTTTTAAGAATTACTCATTTCAATTGGATTACTCGATGCCATATAACTGTAAATTATTTGTATTAAGAATAGTTACTTGAAGCTCGTATAATTGTTCGTTAAGGATTATTATAATTAGTTACTGGAAACCATACCATTGCTGGCAAACAAATTATTATTCAAATGAAATACTTACTTGAAACAATATGATTATTAGTATTGGGTAGGAATACTTGATACCATACAACTGTTTGCAAATTATTTTAGATAGAAATACTTGATATAACTGCAAAAAATGTGATTCCCAAACCTCTAAGCATAAAACAACGCGTGACGGGTTTACATGCCGTTAAAATAAATCAGTCAGTCGATCAACGGCTTTTTATTTACAAGACGATTTTAAATAAGAATAAAAGATATTTTAGTTTTGACTTTTTTCTCAGTACTATATGGTTCTTTATTGGTCTCTTTGATTGGTTTGGTTTCGTTGGGTTTATAGTATATCAACCCTTGAAGGTTATTTAACGCCAAATCCTCTTTATACATATGCATTGAATATATAGGATTTGGTTTGGTTGGGTTTTATGGCATATCAACCATTGAGGTTGTTTAATGCTAAACCCTCTTTATACATATATATTAAATATATAGGATTTGGTTTGGTTGGGTTTTATGGCATATCAACCATTGAGGTTATTTAACGCCAAATCCTCTTTATACATATACATTGAATATATAGGATTTGGTTTGGTTGGGTTTTATGGCATATCAACCATTGAGGTTATTTAACGCCAAATCCTCTTTATACATATATATTAAATATATAGGATTTGGTTTGGTTGGGTTTTATGGCATATCAACCATTGAGGTTATTTAACGCCAAATCCTCTTTATACATATATATTAAATATATAGGATTTGGTTTGGTTGGGTTTTATGGCGTATCAACCATTGAGGTTATTTCATGCCAAATCCTCTTTATACATATGCATTTAATATATAGGATTTGGTTTGGTTGGGTTTTATGGCATATCAACCATTGTAGGTTATTTCATGCCAAATCCTCTTTATACATATATATTAAATATATACGATTTGGTTTGGTTGGGTTTTATGGCATATCAACCATTGTTGGTTATTTCATGCCAAATCCTCTTTATACATATGCATTCAATATATAGGATTTGGTTTGGTTGGGTTTTATGGCATATCAACCATTGTAGGTTATTTCATGCCAAATCCTCTTTATACATATCTGGTTTGTAACCGTATAGTTTATACATAACATCTTTAATGAGCAAAAGCCCATTTGTTTTGCACACAGTTAAATGGTTATACATATAATTTGTAAGACAATAGTTTATTGGTAATCTTATTTTTAAATGAGTCAGAGCTGATTTGTTTGCACACAAGTATTATTATTGTTTGCATACAGTTGAATAGTTTCAAGTATTTTAGCTCGAATAGTTCTATTTAGTTGCATTTCTTTGCACTCACTTAAATGGTTTCAAATACTTCTCTCAAACATGAATAGTTTTATTTGCACACAGTTAGATGGTTTCAAGCATCCTTATATAACACTAACAATTCAATTTAGGCACTCAGTTAAAGAGTTTCAACACTACTGATTCTATTCAACATTACTCATTCGTTTAATGGTCAAAGAGTTCTCTTTCTAACGATTCGATTCAACGTTAGTCATTAGTTTGCTCAGTTTGAATTTCAAATAATTCTATTTGACTCATAGATAGGACCCTCTCAAGTGCAACCACTCTGGGTCAGAGTTGACCTGGGAGTAATGGCATTGAATGGGTACTCCATATTCCCCAAAGCTCCATGGATGGAGTCTCGCCATCAGATTGTTTAGTGTCATATCCAGGAGACTCGTTGGAGAGCGGTCTCACTCGTCTGCAGCGATGTATTCGGTGTATTCTACAGCCCCAGCAAACTGGGCTGTTATCTCTTTGACTATAAACTTGTTTTAAACAAAAAATCACCTCTCTCTTTACGCGAACACTGACAGCTCTATTTATCAGGCATAAAGCATCTTTTTTAGTTCTTATCGCTGGTTGCTGCTAGTAAACATTTTTAAGGTTTTTCTCATGGCCTTGTGCCAGACAAAACCATACTTGTGAATAGACAAGTATTATAACTAGAATTCCATCCGTCTGAATTGCACAAGTATTTTATTCTTTGACTATTCATTCCAGAATAAACTGCCTTGTTAATTAGCCTCAGCCAGGAACTGGTATTAATTAGATTTCATAAAATTACTACAACGAATGCGTACGCACGTTTCTCCCTGGGCAGGTTCCCAACAAGTACGACTCTTGAGATTTAACCGTGGCGCAGACTGTAGCGTCTACAGAGTTCCTCAAATGAGTCTCCAAGTAAAAATATCAAAATGAAGGAAAAAAAAACTAGAAGCGACATCTCCACACTAAAGGAGGGTCTTTTGAAACTAGTGGACAAGTTCACCTACCCTGGAAGCAGTGTCTCATCAACTAAGAATGACATCAACACTCAACTAGCAAAGGTATGGACAGCTATCGATAGACTATCGGTCATATGGAAGTCAGACCTGGTCGATAAAATAAAGCGCAGTTTTTTCCAAGCAGCGGTCGTGTCGATACTGCTATATGGATGCACCACATAGGTATTAACTAATCGTATGGAGAAGAAGCTGGACAGCAATTAAACAAGAATGCAGCGGGCAATATTGAACAACTCCTGGAGGCAACAACCTACAAAGCAATAGCTGTACGGCCACCTACCACCCACCACGAAAACTATCCAAGTCATTTTTATGCCATTCAGGACAATGCACAAAATATCTAACATTCAGTATTTCATATCTAAACACACACGCACATGCGCACGCGCGTACATATTGACAATTTTGTCGGAATTGATCAATTCAAAGCAAGTGAGATGTGATTATAGAAATGTAGGTTCGGCAAACGTCAATGAAAGAGAAAAAAAAACAAATGAAAAGTAATACATACGAATATATGACAGGTAGATATGTAAAAGCCAGCTATTGAGATAGATAGATAGATAGATAGATAGATAGATAGATAGATAGATATTAACAGACTGAGATAGATAGATAGGAACAGCAATGGATACCATGGCCCGAAAAGGCTGAGATAGATAGATAGATAGATAGATAGATAGATAGATAGGAACAGCAATGGATACCATGACCTGAAAAGGCTGAGATAGATAGATAGATAGATAGATAGATAGATAGATAGGAACAGCAATGGATACCATGACCTGAAAAGGCTGAGATAGATAGATAGATAGATAGATAGATGCAAAGAAAGTACGAACGCAAGGAATGAAGGAAGAAAGAACGACATTGATATCAACTGAGGTAGATAGATATCAAATTACTAACGAAGGAAGGAACGAAGAAAGGAATAGATAGATAGATAGATAGATAGGAACAGCAATGGATACCATGACCTGAAAAGGCTGAGATAGATAGATAGATATTATGACCATCTAAACAATAGCCCATGGCAGTTTTAATACTAATATTTCTCTAGCATTAAATAAACGGAGTGTATTCAATAAAGATTTTGTCCCTCTATTTCAGTACTAGATAGATAGATAGATTTGGTTTGATTTCTTTGTTTAATGGCATATCAACCTCCGTGGGTTATTTAATGTCAAAGCTGTTCTTGTCGAAGAACAGTAGTGGTAAAATTTAACCCCTGACTAGGGGTCGGGATAAGGGGTTTCATATAGATAGACAGATAGAAAAGCATTTAAGTCCGTTCTCCGAATGGAGACACAGACTACTTCGACATAGTAGCTGGAGTACTACAAGGAGACACACTAGTCCCATACCAATTTATCATCTGTCTAGACTACGTATTTAGAACATCTATCGATAAAATCAAAGAAAACGGTTTCAAGCTAACAAAAGAAAGAAGCAGAAGGTACCCCGCAAAACAATTACCGATGCCGACTACGCAGATGATATAGCGCTTCTGGCAAATGCACCCGCCCAAGCCGAAACACCGCTACAAGTCTGGAACGAGCCGCTACAGGCATCAGTCTCCATGTCAATGATCACCAGACGGAATATATGTGCTTTAATCAAACAGGCGACATCTCCACACTAAACGGTAGCTCTCTGAAACTAGTTCACCAACCTAGGGAGCAATGTCTCATCAACTGATTCAGACATCAACACACGACTATCAAAGGCATGTTCAGCTATCGAAAGGCTTTCGGTCATATGGAAGTCAGACCTGACCGATAAAATGAAACGCAGTTTCTTCCAAGCAGCGATCGTGTCGATACTGCTATATGGATACACCACATGGACGCTAACTAAACGGATGGAGAAAAGCTTGTCGGCAACTACACAAGAATGCTGCGAGCTATATTGAACAAGTCCTGGAGACAGCACCCCACAAATCAGCAGCTATACGGACACCTACTACCTATCACGAAAACTATCAAAATTAGACGAACCAGACACGCAGGACACTTATGGAGAAGGGATGAGCTCATAAGTGATGTACTCCTGTGGACCCCTTCACATGGACGAGCAAAGGCAGGACGTCCAGCTCGAACCTATGTACAGGAGCTCTGTGCCGATTTGGGATGTTGTCCTGAGGATCCGTCGAAAGCAATGGATGATAAGGAGGTGTGGTGAGAGAGGGTCACTGATATTCGTGCTGATAGCGCGACATGATGATAATGATAAAAATTTTGGATTGCGAAACCATGTTCGTGCAGATGAGTCAACAAGCCAGATTATTTCATCCCGATTCCTCCACATAGATGGATAGATATCGAAGGTTAATTACTTACTTGTACTTGTAGTGGTATCGGCTTTCACCCTGGTCGGGTTGAACCGGCTTCCTCCCGAGCAAGTTGCTCATTGAAGAAGATACTTAGGAATTTGATTGAGGGAAGGGTCCCAAGTCCTACCTGGAAAAACGCCCTGTTTGCCATAGACTTTCCACAGATGCATTAACAGAGCGAACCGAGGCCGCCGGTTGCCAGAACAGACACCTCCTGGATTTTCACCAGAGCCCCTTTAGCCGAGTTGCGGACCTAATACCGCTGGGTGCGAGACCAATCCGCCTTGTGTGGCCCTACCAGGAACCTAAGTTCCCGACGGCTTAGCTCTGGCACTACCCGTTGCCATTGCCCTGCCACGTTAAGGAGGGGTTGGTCTATATGATCGGGAAGGTTAATTGTTCAAGCAAGAAATAAAACCAATCCATAAATCCTGAATAAAATCGAAAGGGGTTGTTGGGCTTATACTAAATTATCAATTCAAAGTTTTAAAGTATTTAGTCTTACAATAAGCGACATGCTCCTGCAGACCCCTTCACATGGACGAAGAAAGTAAGGACGACCAGCTAGAACCTATATACAACAACTCTATGCCGATACAGGATGTAGCCTTTAAGAGCTCCTGGAATCGGTGAACGATAGAGACGGGTCCGGGAGATTCGTGCTAGCAGTGAAAGGTAGGACGACCAGCCAGAACCTATATACAACAGCTCTATGCCGATACAAGATGTAGCCTTTAAGACCTTCTGAGAGCAGGTAACGATAGAGACGGGTTACGAGAGAGGGTCAGGGAGATCCGTCCTAGCAGCACGATATAATGATATAAGTCTAATAAATTCTAATTCGGATGACGAATGTAAAGTTTTTAATAACACCAGAAAGCGCTATATCCACTCAAATACCCTGAAGGACTTATTTGAGAACGTCCACATGGATGATGTTTTGTCGTTCTTGAAATAGTTCGGGTTGTACCAGAAAATATAGACTTAGATACAATCCTGAAAATACAATAAACTAATCAACTAAAAGCAAATTATTGCTGAAAAGAAATACTATTATGTTTGTATTAGTAGAAATAGTGAGAAATAATTTTTTTTAAATCATCACTAAATAAACTAATGTCATATAGAAATACTTGAAAATATTTACTCATATGCGAGTAAATGAGTTGTTTGGTTTTAGTATGGAATCATTAAATTATGTGTTTACAAATCGTACATATATGTATAAACAGGCTTTGGCATTAAATAACCTACAGAGGTTAATATGCCATTAAACCCAACCAACCAAACCAACCATCGGATGACGAAATCCTCTTAAAAGCATAAAAAATGAAGACTGAATGTTTGGTCCCGCAGAGCCGAGCAAAAGTAAAATTTCGATACACCCACCTTCCCACCAAAAAAAAAAATCATTTCCTATGCTTAACGTTAAATGAAAATTTGGAGGTTCTCAAATTGCTTGGAAAAAAGGTAAGTTGTCAAAATTCTTTCGTGCATATTCTAATAAAAAATCAAATAGGAATAAATTTTGCAAAATATAAGATCATAAAAGCACAAACATTAAAAGAATCTAGTCTCCAAATGTAAACACGCTAGGGGGGGTGTTATTGTGCAAAGCGTCTAGTCCCAGGGGGAATTTTCCTCCTAGTAATACCTGTACAGGACTGAGCTCATAACTTGGAAAAGGCTGACAGGATCAAGCATCCTTTGTGACGACCGGGCATGAGTCTTCATTCGAGTGTAGCTTCCTTTACAAAAATGAATTTGTGGCAAATCCAATCAAGTGGGAGGTTAGATTAATATCAAATGTAAGCGCGAGAAGAAAGTCTTCTGTAGTAAAAGTCTTCGAAGGTTGGCTCAAATCTCCAGAATTAGTTATCTCATTTGATTTTTTATTTATGTAGATATTTAACAATGGTAGATTTTCAAAAAAAAAGCGACAAGTTATTATTCTGAATTTTCTGAGTAAAATCTTAAATATCTTGCACTCTCAGAAAAAATAAAGAAAATCTGAAAAAAAAAGTTCAATTAATCACCAAATGTAATAAGACCAATCCACAAAGTCTGATAAAAATAATAAAAAAAGAATAGTTAACTTACACTGAGTTAAAACTTTCGAAAATCTAAGGTGTAGGTATAAAACTTTTAATTTTTCTTAGAAAAAACTCACGTTCTCTAAACCTTAGAAACATAACACGGCAATAATAAAACTGCTCAATAGTTATCCTGACCGAGCTTGTTACTGGATTGCAGTCTCTGTGGGTGGATAGTATTATAGGAGCCACCCAAGCATATATTAATGGAAATCATAAGATGCGGCATGGTGGATGTGAAGTAACGCTGATAAATCCAAAGACAGGTCAACAGCACACTTCACCAGGTACTGGGCGAAGGAACCAAATAGATTAATGGCCGAGATCAAATAATTCAGTTTGAAAACTACTGCTACTCAAGTATAAGGGCGGCGTCTATTGATGAGGAACAATCAAGCAAGAAAAGATTACCATGACATATATTTATTGACCTTGTGTCACATCCTCTTCATTCGTTATATTGCCCGTAGTGTAATGGTTATCGTCGTAGGAAATGGACACGGTGACATGAGTTCAAATCCTAGACAAGACTGATTGTATTTCACATAGCACTAATACCCTTGGGAAAGGTATGAATCCAATTATTCTCCCTCCAGCTATGGGTACATAGTAGAGCAGACTTGGTTCTTCAGCCTTGGTGAGGCAACTAGTCTAGGAGAAGGAAAACTCTGAATTCAAACCTGTTAAACTCCGCTTAAAAATTGACAGTGTGTCATATCCTGCCCGGTCGGAGGGGTTGGTAAATATGATATTGCCCAGTCGGCCGGGACTATAGAATACACCGACTGCACCTCAGCAGAGGGGTAAAAAAATCCACCAAATGAGAATCCTGGATATGACACTAAACAGTCTGATGGTGAGGTTCCAGTGATGCTGGAGCTTTGGGGAATCCGGAGCACCCCTTCATTGCCATTGCTCCCAGGTCTACTTGGGCCCAGAATGGTAGCACCTGATAGGGCTTTATCTATGGGTTAAATAGAACTAAACTGCATACTCATGCTAAACTGAATTGTTTGAATTATAACTGTTTAACTAAACTGAATAGCTTGAAAATAGAAATGTTTTTGACAAATAAACTGTATTTATATTTAAACTGATTGCTCATGCTAAACTGAATTTTTTGAAATGGAACTGTTTTTTGACATTGAAACTTGACTTACACTAAACTAATTTGTTTAATATAGAACTGTTTTGACATTTAACTGTGTGTAAACAAAATCTGTACTTGTACAAAACTGAATTAGCTTAATAAGAATTGTTTGAATAAACTGAATAGGTTGAAATAGAAATGTTTTTGAAAATGAAACTGTGTACTCATGCTAAATGGAATTGTTTCAAATAGAACTATTTGCATAAAAATGGATTTGGCGTTAAATAAACTACAAATGTTGATATGCCATAAAACCCAAACAACCAACTTACTCATTGGTTATATAAATATGGAAATAAATAATGGGAATGAATCCGACAGTATGAAGAAAACAGAAAAACAAAGTAATCCTAAAGTGATGAATCTATTATAATGGAAAGTCAATGTTAAAACGTTTCGGTTTTAATAAACCTTCAACCTGACTTTAAGATGGTGGAAAATATTGCTAGACCAACGATGGATGTTTTAATAGAATGAAATTAGAAGGAAAAGACAAAAATATATACAAAGAAAGATCATATAACCGTTCAATCATTCAATTGTATTGATCTTTCTATGTATACAGACTTTTCTTTTCTCTGTTATTTTATTTTATTAAAACATTCATCATTCTAGCAATACTTGTTTCACTATCTTAAAGTCCTGATGAAGGTTTATTAAACCCGAAACGTTTTAACATTGACTTTTGGATTACTTTGTTTTTCTATTTTCCTCGTATATATATATATATATAGTTTGGTTTGGTTTGGTTTGGTTTCTTTGTTTAATGGCATATTAACATTTTTGGGTATTCAATACCAAGGTCATTCTATTAAAAAATGTCTTGGTACTATTTAACCCATAGCCATGGTAATTCGAGTGTTCATGCCTTTCCTAAAGTTATTTGTCCGAAAGTGAATATAATAGTATTTCTGCATTTCACATTGCACTAATACTGTTGGAAAAGATATGCATCCAACTACCCTCCCAACAGTTACACGCAAAATAGTTGGGTAGATTGGGCTCTTTAGCTTTGTAAGGCAACCAGTGTAGGAAAAGGAAAACGGAATTCAAACCTGTTTAACTTCGCATAACAAATGACCTTGCACACATCCTGCTTGTGTGGGGGATGGAGAATCTTGTGTGCGATGTATTTATTTACCCTACACAACTAATATGTTTTGCTTGTGACACTTGGTCAGTTTTTAAGCGGAGTACAGCTGGTTTGAATTCAGCTCTTTTCCTAAAGAACTCCACATTCCCCAAAGCTCCAAGGAAGGATTCTCGCCATCAGATTGTTTTGTGTCATATTCAAGCCACTCGTTTGGGAGGTGTCTTACCCTGCCGCAGTCGATGTATTCTGCAGCCCCAGCCGACTGGGTAATTTTTTTTTGTTTGTTTGTGGGGGTGCCTTTGATCATATTGAATACAAATTTTTAAACTGATCTCTTTGACGTATAGATAGAACTCTAACAGGAATTACGTCTACTCCTACTACGAATATGAGTGGACTTGTGACTAATGGCGATGAAGAGGTACTCCACACATTTTCAGAACTGGAGTCTCACTATCAAATGCAATTTAGTATCATACTCAGGACATCTATTTTAGAGAGGTTGGTTGGTTGGTTGGTTGGTCTTGTTTTACGCTGCATCAACCTTTTTCGGCTCATGTAACGCCGAATTAAATTTCAAATGATTCAGTTTAGTATAAGAAAAGTTTTTGTTTACAGTTAAATGTCAAAACCTATTTCAAATAATTCAGTTCAGCATAAGTACACAGTTTCGATGTCAAAAATGGTTCTGTTTCAAGCAATTCAGTTTAGCATAAGTTTAGTTCTATTTGACCCATAGATAGGACCCTATCAAATGCTACCACTACCACGCCTAAAATGGACCTGGGAGCTATGGCAATGAAGGGGTACTCCGCATCCCCCAAAACTCCAACATTACTGGAGCCTCACCATCAGATTGTTTAGTATCATATCCAGGACACTCATTGGGGGGTCTTACCTCCACTGCAGAGAAGTAGTCGGTTTATTGTACAGCACCAGCCGACTCGGCAAATTTTAGGGAGGATCTTATCCCTTTGCAGGGTATTCAGTTCGCATTTGTAATCTCCGACAGAGCCAAATCGATGGTATAGAAATAAACTTTCCTCTTTACTTTATTTACAAATGTCAACTTGGAAATAGCGAAATTTGGGCCCTGATAGTTTTCTTTCTTTCTTTCTTTCTTTCTTTCTTTCTTTCTTTAATGGCACATCAAAGCTCTTGGGTTATTTAATGCCAAAGTCATTCTTGTAAAAGAATAGTAGTGGTACTATTGAACTTATAGTTAGGGGAATAAGAGGGTTCATGCCTTTCCCAAGGGTATTTGTCGGAGAGTGAACGTAATTGCACGACTGAGTTCGAACTCGCTTACTATGTCTTAGTCCAGCATTTTAACCCTTACTCCCCTCTGACAGTTTTCTCTCACTCCTGCTATGAGAGTCAAAATAAATCTCTCATCTTTTCTGAGTAACCAATTCCTCTGACACACAATCCACCCAACGGAAACAACCTCGCATTATTTCTGGAATTTTTCTTCTCACCTCAGAGAAAATCTACTAAAAACTGTACTTCTAAAATCTACGATACTCTCTTACGAAGCACTTCATCCGAAATAAAGCCTGTTAATTTGAAGGTAATTTATTAGGTTTTCACATCGCGTTACTGGCTTCTTTGTTTATTCTTTATATATATATATATATATATATATATATATATATATATATATCTTTCTAAGGCAATGATTTAATTGCATGTATTGGTTTATGAAAGTAGCTGAACCTGTTTCATCCCAAAGCATAATTCCCGAAAACGGTTTAATGGCATATCAACTTTAGTGACAGTATTTAACCCATAGTTAATGGGGATAAGAGGCTTCATGCTTTTCCCAAGGGTTTTCGTCCGAAAGTGAACGTAATTGTGCGACTCGGTCTCGCTTACATTGAGGTCGTAATCCAGCACTTTAGCCATTACGCGACCAAACCCAGCTCGTCTCATCCCATGAAAAAAGAAATAGGCAAATGCATTGACAATGTATCACTCGGTTATTCACAGCACTGAAACGTACCTGGATAGATGTACACCGGTAACGACTCTGTGACCTCATATATTCAATGCTACATAGCGTAGCCGACGTTATTCAGACGAAGGAAGGAGCTACATTTTATCATGAAGTTTTCTCTAATTTTTGGCACTTCATTTAATAAAATGTGTATGCGTCTGTGTGTATGGGGTGGTTCAGGGTGTTGATTAATAGATGAATAGGTAGATTAATTCAGGCACACACATCTGCAGTTTTTCCATGTGCACATGATCCCTCTCTCTCTCTCTCTCTCTCTCTCACACACACACACACACACACAAACACACACGCGCGCGCACACACACACACACATACGCCAGTACATACTTCTTTATAAATGTAAACAACATCACTTGAACATACAATATTATCTTCCATCTCCCACACAAATACACACAGTACAATGCACATAATGCACACACCATCATTACGCATTCACAGTTGCTCATTAACATTTAGCAGCTAATTACTCGCAAGCAATGGAATTAATTAATTAAAACCTCAGCTCTTTTCGCGCGAACCCGCTGAGCTCTCCTACGTCGGAGATAGATTTAGGCGGGACCTGAGAAACGAGAGAGAAACAACGAGGCAGAAAAAAAAAAACGTGCAAAGAGAGAAATGACAGCGATTTAAAAATCTTAAGCGCTTTATTTTTTACTTTCATTAATTTTTTTGCGGGGGGAGGAGATTCTTTCATGATCAAGAAGAAGGGAAAAAATACGAAAAGAAGAGAGATAATTAGCATTATACAGGATGTTCCCCGCCCAAAAAAATGTATACGCACATAAATCTAAGATCAATAATGCCAGGAATTCCTTAACTATATCCAACAGATGTTAAGGTAAACAAGCTTGTCTTCTTGACGAGTATACATTATATTGGGGGTTCAATCTTCACTGAGCCTTCTACAAAACAAATCTATAATTTTTTGTCACTTAGAGAATTCAGACTATTGTCTTCATTTTCATAACGTTTCGGCCGATGTGTCCTTCGGCCTTGCTCAGGTGTTTCATGTCTAATTCGGAAGCACGCACAGAAATTTAAACCAAACTCTTTATTTAATCGACGGGGTGGATTGTTTTAGTTTCGTTTACCATGATTGAGTATAAGAGTTAAGCGATAGTAAGTACTCTTTGTTATTTAACTTTAGTCAGGATTGAACCTGAAATCTCTCAATAATTATCACTATGAAGCCCTTTTACATGCAAACGCCTAAATACGTTGCACCATGTGTCCCGCATAATAAGCGTTTTCTCTTTTGTCTTTCTTAAAGTTAAGGATACGAATGTGAAGATAGGCAAGTGCGTCTTAAAGTCAAATATATATTCACGAAGCGCTTCTTCCTAATATAGCCTTGTGCCAAACTAATTCATGTTTTTACTTCTGTGTATAATACGCACTTTTTCAGACCTTCAAGCCTAAAAGTGAAAGGTATGTGCGATACTTAAGAACTAAGTATATCATATAGATATGAAAGTGAGCAAGTCCTGCGGACTAATATATCCTCACGGAGAGCTCTCCGACTAATAGTTTTGTGCCAAATTGAATTATATTTATACCGTAACCATAACATATAATACCCACTGTTCCTTTTTTTAGACTAAAAGTTAAGGATGCGTGTTATACATGAGAAGCAATATTTTATACACATACTAATGCAAGCAAAACGTCTTACTAACTAATATGCCTTCACGGAGGTTTCCTCTACTGTACCCTTGAGCTAAACTAATTCATTTTTGTATAATAACCATTCATGTATAATACGCACTTTTGGGGGAGTTATAAGCTTAAAATTTAAGAGTACGTGTTATACATGAGAACTATATTTCATATAGATAGGAGGTACATACGATAAGTTTCGTATAGGCATTTAAAATTGTCGTTGACTCTTGAAAATTCACGATGTTATTGCTATACATCTTAGGATATGACTGACCAATTTTTATGATTTCAGCTTCGAATGAACAGCTACAGCAGCAATTGGAATACACCCTACTAAAGCCTGGTTGTCACAGCTGGTAAATTTCAAAAATACGATCTGGACGTCAGGACACTTTAGAAGAACGATATGCAATAAAATTCTGTTTTAAACTTGGAAAAAATGCCACAGAAACTATGGAATACTTCAGACTGCTTTTGGAGCATCTTGCATGAATCGAGCATCAGTTTTTGAGCGGCATAAGAGATTCAAGGAAGGCACGGAGTCTGTAAGGGATGATGAGTGGTATGGGACGAGTAAGGAAGTCAATACACCAGAGTTGATTGGCCAAAGGGTTAGGGTTAGGGTTACTATGTTGAGGTTTTAAGGGAGTTCAGGAAGAGATTCCGTCGGAAGAGGCCAGTACTCTTCAAATCGGCTCAGTGGCATATCCACCAGGACAATGCACCAGTCCACAACTCCATCCTTGTCACAGACTATTTGACCAAGATGGGCATCAAGACAGTTCCTCAGCCTCCCTATAATCCAGACCTTGGTCCCTGTGACTTTTGGTTGTTCCCAAAGCTCAGAGACAATTGAGGAGATGAAAGAGGATGTGACGAAGGTCATTGACATGCTCAAACAAGAGGACTTCTATTGGGCCTTGTAGAAGTCGTTGGAACGGTACAACAAATGCATTGCAGCCGGAGGAGATTACTTCGAAGGGGACTAGAGTTTCATGTGAGTACTATCAATAAAAGTGCCCATGCTAAAAAAGTCTTGAAACTTATCGTATGCACCTCGTATATAAATAAGCAAGATCGTTTTCAGTCTAATATGTTTTCTCCTTATTCTATACAAACTAATTTATATTTGTATTGTAATGATTCGTGAATAATACACACACTTTTTCATATTTCAGCCGAAGAGTTAAGTGTGCGTTTTATACATGTGAACTAAATATTTCAATCAAGGCTAAAAGTGAAGAGGGTGTTTTAATCACAAGAGCAAGATATTTCATACAGATATGAAAATAAAAAAACTTGTCTTGGAGACAAATATATCTTCCCGAAGCTCTCCCCTAATCTATATTTGTGCATAATGTGCACTTTTTTACTTTTAAGCCTAAAAGTTGAGGTGCGTGTTATACAAAAAAAAACTATTTCGTGTCAATATGAAATTAAGCTAACTCGTCTTCCAGACTAATACATCTTTCTGAAGCGCTCCCTAGTTTAGCCTTGTAGGAAAATAATTTATAATCGTACAGTTACCATTCGTGCATTTTTCCCCATTTCTACCGAAGTGGGTGTGAAGACTAGCTATTTCATACTAATATGAAGGTTTCGAAATTCGATTTGCAGATTAATCTATCCTCACGAAGCGCTCCTCTACTATAACCTTGTGCCGAACTATTTGTACCGTAACCATTCGTATATAATGCGCACTTTTTCACTTTCAAGCCGAAAAGTTAGGGTGTCTGGTATACATGAAAACTATATATCTAATACAGTTGAGAAGGTACGTAAGCTCGTCTTCCAGACTAATTTATCCCGACGAAACGCTCCTTGTGCCATACTAATTCGTATATATATCAAGGGAATGCGTTATATATGAGATCTAAATAATCTCTACTGAAGTGAAGGGAAGGGTCCCGTGGGTAAATAATTAATGTGTTGAAAACGAATTCGTAAGTTACCTTTCGGACTATTACTATTTTAGGGGTGTCCTCGTGGTGTAATGGTTAAAGCGATGAACTGCGGAATCGTAGTACGCGAGTTCGTACTCCAGTCGCGCTATTACGTTCACTTTCGGGCAAATACCCTTGGGAAATGTATGAACCCCCTTATTCTCCCTCCAGCTATGGGTAAATAGTAGGACGGACTAGGTTCTTCAGCCTTGGTGAGGCAACTAGTCTAGGAGAAGGAAAACTCTGAATTCAAACCTGTTAAACTCCGCTTAAAAATTGACCTTGTGTCATATCCTGCCCGAGCGGAGGGTTTGGTAAATAGTACCCTTGGGTAAGGCATAAACCCTCTTTTCCCTCAGCCATGAGTTAAATAGTTCACTGCTGTTCTTCTAAAAGGATGGATTTGACTGTAAATAACCCACGAATGTTGATATGGCATTAGACTATAAAACCGAAGAAACAAAACAGATTTGAAGGAAAGTGGGCTCGTCTTGCAGACTGAGATATCTTCACTAAGCGCTCCATTGTACCAAATTAATCTTTTTTTACGATAACTATTCGTGTATAAAAAGCACTTTTTTCAAAATTATAAACTTAGAACTTTTGGTTGTGTCTTAAACATAAGAACGAAAAATTTCATATAGATGAAAAGGTAAGCCAACTTATCTCCCACACAAACGTATTTTATTTGATCGCGTTCCCCTTCTATAGCCTAGTACTAAACAAATTCATATAGGTACCGTAACCATTTATGTATAATACAGTATAAGCCGGATATAAGAGACCCGGATATAAGATATATTTTCTCTGGTCCCAAATTAGTGCCTGTGTTAATGTATAAATAATAGACCAAAACCGGATATAAGAGACTTCTTCTTCGGTCCCGGGAACTCTTTTATATCCGGGTTACACTACGCACTTTTCACTTTTGAGAGAAAAGTTTCATGTTCATGTTATACACGAGAGTGTAATGTTTCATACGGATATGACGGTACGCAATCTCGTCTTTCAGACTAATATATCTTCACGGAGCACTCCCCTTCTATAGCCTTGTGCCAATCTAATTTTTATTATTACCGTAATCATTTGTGTATAATACTCCCTTTTTCACGTAAACTTTATGGTGCGCTTTGTTTGAGTGGTTTCTTTATTTAATGGCATATCAATCTTCGTGAGTTATTTTGTGCCAAAGCCATCCTTGTAAAATCTTTATTTGATGGCACATCAATCTTCGTGGTTTCTTTATTTAATGGCATATCAATCTTCGCGGGTAATTTTGTGCCAAAGCCATCCTTATAAAATAATACAAGAGGTTTCATACATTTCCCGTGGACATTTGTCCGAAAGTGAACTACCGGAGTTCGAACACGCTCCCTTCGAGGCCAAAGTCCTGCACTTAATCTATTACGCTGCGGGGAATTTCCGGTGCGTGATATACATAAAAACTATTTCATACAGATATAAAGATAATCCAGCTCGTCTTCCAGACTAATATATCTTCACGCAGTGGTCTTTCAGTATTGCCATATGCCAAACTAAATTATATTTGTACTGTAACCATCCGGCTATAATACGCACTTTTAAACTTTCAACCCTAAAATTAAAGGTGCGTTTTATACAGCAGAACTATTTCAAGCAGATGTAAGGGATAGCAAAATCATTTTAACGGAGCGCTTAGCTGCTATAACCTTGTGCCAAACTAATAAGTATCTAAACCGTAACTATTCGGGTATAATATGCGCTTTTAAACTTTTAACCTAAACTAGATATTTCCTACAATTGTGAAGGTAAGTAATCTCGTCTTGTGCGCTAATATGTCTTCACGGTAATCTCATCCTGTGCACTAATATGTCTTCACGCTAATCTCATCTTGTGCACTAATACATCCTTCGTGGGAATATATTAGTGCACAAGACGAGATTACTAAACTTCACAACTGTTGGAAATATCCATTAGCCTTGAGCCAAACTTATATATATTTTTACCATAACCATTCGTGTATAATACGGAACCTTCAATTATTGAGGCTAAAAATGAAAAGAGAACGTTATACGTGTGAACTAAATATTTCATTAATATATGAACGTAAGTAAGCTTGCCTTCCTCACAGGTATATTTACATTGATCGTGTTCCTAACCTTGTGCAAAACTTATTTGATTCGTGTAAAACACCAAACTTTTTCACTTTTACGACCAAAAGTTAGGGTGCGTGTTATACATGAGAACTAATAATTTAGTACTAATATAAAGGCAAGCGGGCTCGACTTCAACAATAATATATCCTCAAAAACTGTTCATATAATACATTCTAGGACAAAATTCAATCGAAATCATCTCTTGAAACTCAGGAATCATCATCGATAGAACTTTCCAATTATATTCGAATGCCAAAATAATTTGTCTCATTAACGTAACAACTTTTGTATAATACTCACATTTTTGCCTCTTTAGCTGAGTGGTTACGATTGTGTGTTATACATGTGAAATAAACATTTCATTCTGTTCTAAAGGCAATTAAAATCATCTCTTGACACTCATGAATCATCATTGATGGTGTTTTCCGACTATATCCCAATGCCAAAATAATATGTCTCCATAACGTAACCATCTTTGTATAATACGCACTTTTTTTTCTTCCGTACCAGAAAGGTTACGGTTGCGTGTTATACATGTGAAATAAACATTTCATACAGTTGCGAAGGAATTCGAAATTTATCTCTTGACACTGAGGAATCATCATTAATAGTGCTTTCTATGTCCCAGAGCCAAAATAAGTTGTCTCCCTAACGTAACCATCTTTGTATAATACGCACGTTTTTTTACTGTTGAGTTTTATGCATGTGAAATAAACATTTGATACTGATGTGAAGCTAATCGAAATCATCTCTTGACACTATCAATGATGATTCCTTAGAAACATCATTGATAGTGTTTTCCGACTATATCCCAATGCCAAAATAATTTGCCTCCTTACCAGGAATATCTTTGTATAATACGCAGTTTTTTTTACTAAAGCTGAAATATTACGGTTGCGTTTTTTACATGTGAAATAAACATTTTATAATTTAGTGAAGGCAATTGAAATCGTCTCTTGACACTCATGAATCATCACTGATAGTGTTTTCGGACTATATCCCAATGCCAAAATAATTTGTCTCCGTACCGTAACAATCTTTCTATAAACACAGCCTTTTCCTCTTTTCTGGAAAGTTTACGGTTGCGTGTTATACATGTGAAATAAACATGTCATTCTGTTGTGAAGGCAATCGAAATCGTCTCTTAACACTCATGAATCATCATTAATAGTGCTTTCCGACTATATCCCAATGCGAAAATAATATGTCTCCTTATATTAACAATCTTTGAAGAAAAAAAGTGTGTCTTATAGACACACTTTTTTTCTTCTTTAGCTGAAAAGTGACGGTTGAGTGTTATACATGTGAAATACACATTTTACAATGCTTCGAAGGCAATTGAAATCATCTCTTAACACTCAGGAATCATCATTGATAGTGCTTTCCGACTATATCCCAATGTCAAAATGAATTGTCTCCTCACCATAACCAACTGTGTATAATACGCACATTTTTTTCTCTTTTAACTGAAAGGTTACGGTTGCTTGTTATACATGTGGAATACACATTTTACAATGCAGCGAAAGCAACTGAAATCATCTCTTGACACTCAGGAATAATCATTGATAGTGCTTTCTCACTCTATCCCAATGTCAAAATGAATTGTCTCCTCACCATAACCAACAGTGTATAATACGAACATTTATTTCTCTTTTAACTGAAAGGTGACGGTTGCGTGTTATACATGTGGAATACACATTTTACAATGCTGCGAAAGCAATTGAAATCATCTCTTGACACTCAGGAATCATCATTGATAGTGCTTTCTGACTATATCCAAATTTCAAAAAGGAATTGTCTCCTCACCATAACCAACTGTGTATAATACGCACATTTTTTTCTCTTTTAACTGAAAGGTGACGGTTGCGTGTTATACATGTGGAATACAGATTTTACAATGCTGCAAAAGCAATTGAAATCATCTCTTGACACTCAGGAATAATCATTGATAGTGCTTTCCGACTATATCCCAATGTGAAAATGAATTGTCTCCTCACCATAACCAACTGTGTATAATACGCACATTTTTTTCTCTTTTAACTGAAAGGTGACGGTTGCGTGTTATGCAAGTGGAATGCACATTTTACAATGCTGCAAAGTCAATTGAAATCATCTTTTGACACTCAGGAATCATCATTGATAGTGCTTTCCGACTATATCCCAATGTCAAAATGAATTATCTCCTCACAGTAACCAACTGTGTATAATACGCACATTTTTTTCTCTTTTAACTGAAAGGTGACGGTTGCGTGTTATACATGTGGAATACACATTTTACAATGCTGCAAAAGCAGTTGAAATGATCTCTTGACACTCAGGAATCATCATTGATAGTGCTTTCCGACTATATCCCAATGTCAAAATGAATTGTCTTCTCACCATAACCAACTGTGTATAATACGCACGTTTTTTTCTCTTTTAACTGAAAGGTGACGGTTGCGTGTTATACATGTGGAATACAGATTTTACAATGCTGCAAAGGCAATTGAAAACATCTCTTGACACTCAGTAATCATCATTGGTAGTGCTTTCCGACTATATCCCAATGTCAAAAGGAATTGTCCCCTCACCGTAACCAACTGTGTATAATACGAACATTTTTTTCTCTTTTAACTGAAAGGTTACGGTTGCTTGTTATACATGTGGAATACACATTTTACAATGCTGCGAAGGTAATTGAAATCATCACTTGACACTCAGGAATCATCATTGATAGTGCTTTCCGACTATATCCCAATGTGAAAATGAATTGTCTCCTCACCATAACCAACTGTGTATAATACGCACATTTTTTTCTCTTTTAACTGAAAGGTGACGGTTGCGTGTTATGCAAGTGGAATGCACATTTTACAATGCTGCAAAGTCAATTGAAATCATCTTTTGACACTCAGGAATCATCATTGATAGTGCTTTCCGACTATATCCCAATGTCAAAATGAATTATCTCCTCACAGTAACCAACTGTGTATAATACGCACATTTTTTTCTCTTTTAACTGAAAGGTGACGGTTGCGTGTTATACATGTGGAATACACATTTTACAATGCTGCAAAAGCAGTTGAAATGATCTCTTGACACTCAGGAATCATCATTGATAGTGCTTTCCGACTATATCCCAATGTCAAAATGAATTGTCTTCTCACCATAACCAACTGTGTATAATACGCACGTTTTTTTCTCTTTTAACTGAAAGGTGACGGTTGCGTGTTATACATGTGGAATACAGATTTTACAATGCTGCAAAGGCAATTGAAAACATCTCTTGACACTCAGTAATCATCATTGGTAGTGCTTTCCGACTATATCCCAATGTCAAAAGGAATTGTCCCCTCACCGTAACCAACTGTGTATAATACGAACATTTTTTTCTCTTTTAACTGAAAGGTTACGGTTGCTTGTTATACATGTGGAATACACATTTTACAATGCTGCGAAGGTAATTGAAATCATCACTTGACACTCAGGAATCATCATTGATAGTGCTTTCCGACTATATCCCAATGTGAAAATGAATTGTCTCCTCACCATAACCAACTGTGTATAATACGCGCATTTTTTTCTCTTTTAACTGAAAGGTGACGGTTGCGTGTTATACATGTGGAATACACATTTTACAATGCTGCGAAGGCAATTGAAATCATCTCTTGACACTCAGGAATCATCATTGATAGTGCTTTCCGACTATATCCAAATGTCAAAATGAATTGTCTCCTCACCATAACCAACTGTGTATAATACGCACATTTTTTCTCTTTTAACTGAAAGGTGACGGTTGCGTGTTATACATGTGGAATACACATTTTACAATGCTTCGAACCAATTGAAATCATCTCTTGACACTCAGGAATCATCATTGATATTGCTTTCCGACTATATCCCAATGTCAAAATGAATTGTCTCCTCACCATAACCAACTGTGTATAATACGCACATTTTTTTCTCTTTTAACTGAAAGGTGACGGTTGGGTGTTATACATGTGGAATACACATTTTACAATGCTGCAAAGGCAATTGAAATCATCTCTTGACACTCTGGAATCATCATTGATAGTGCTTTCCGACTATATCCCAATGTCAAAATGAATTATCTCCTCACAGTAACCAACTGTGTATAATACGCACATTTTTTTCTCTTTTAACTGAAAGGTGACGGTTGCGTGTTATACATGTGGAATACACATTTTACAATGCTGCAAAGGCAATTGAAATCATCTCTTGACACTCAGGAATCATCATTGATAGTGCTTTCCGACTATATCCCAATGTCAAAATGAATTGTCTCCTCACCATAACCAACTATGTATAATACGCACATTTTTTTCTCTTTCAACTGAAAGGTGACGGTTGCGTGTTATACATGTGGAATACACATTTTACAATGCTGCAAAGGCAATTGAAATCATCTCTTGACACTCAGGAATCATCATTGATAGTGCTTTCCGACTATATCCCAATGTCAAAATGAATTGTCTCCTCACCATAACCAACTGTGTATAACACGCACATTTTTTTCTCTTTTAACTGAAAGGTGACGGCTGCGTGTTATACATGTGGAATACACATTTTACAATGCTGCGAAGGCAATTGTAATCATCTCTTGACACTCAGGAATAATCATTGATAGTGCTTTCCGACTATATCCCAATGTGAAAATGAATTATCTCCTCACTGTAACCAACTGTGTATAATACGCACATTTTTTTCTCTTTTAACTGAAAGGTGACGGTTGCGTGTTATACATGTGGAATACAGATTTTACAATGCTGCGAAGGCAATTGAAATCATCTCTTGACACTCAGGAATCATCATTGATTGTGCTTTCCGACTATATCCCAATGTCAAAATGAATTGTCTCCTCACTGTAACCAACTGTGTATAATACGCACATTTTTTTCTCTTTTAACTGAAAGGTGACGGTTGCGTGTTATACATGTGGAATACAGATTTTACAATGCTGCGAAGGCAATTGAAATCATCTCTTGACACTCAGGAATAATCATTGACTGTGCTTTCCGACTATATCCCAATGTCAAAATGAATTGTCTCCTCACTGTAACCAACTGTGTATAATACGCACATTTTTTTCTCTTTTAACTGAAAGGTGACGGTTGCGTGTTATACATGTGGAATACAGATTTTACAATGCTGCAAAGGCAATTGAAAACATCTCTTGACACTCAGTAATCATCATTGGTAGTGCTTTCCGACTATATCCCAATGTCAAAATGAATTGTCTCCTCACCATAACCAACTGTGTATAATACGAACATTTTTTTCTCTTTTAACTGAAAGGTTACGGTTGCTTGTTATACATGTGGAATACACATTTTACAATGCTGCGAAGGCAATTGAAATCATCACTTGACACTCAGGAATCATCATTGATAGTGCTTTCCGACTATATCCCAATGTCAAAATGAATTGTCTCCTCACCATAACCAACTGTGTATAATACGCGCATTTTTTTCTCTTTTAACTGAAAGGTGACGGTTGCGTGTTATACATGTGGAATACACATTTTACAATGCTGCGAAGGCAATTGAAATCATCTCTTGACACTCAGGAATCATCATTGATAGTGCTTTCCGACTATATCCAAATGTCAAAATAAATTGTCTCCTCACCATAACCAACTGTGTATAATACGCACATTTTTTCTCTTTTAAATGAAAGGTGACGGTTGCGTGTTATACATGTGGAATACACATTTTACAATGCTTCGAAGGCAATTGAAATCATCTCTTGACACTCAGGAATCATCATTGATAGTGCTTTCCGACTATATCCCAATGTCAAAATGAATTGTCTCCTCACCATAACCAACTGTGTATAATACGCACATTTTTTTCTCTTTTAACTGAAAGGTGACGGTTGCATGTTATGCAAGTGGAATACACATTTTACAATGCTGCAAAGTCAATTGAAATCATCTTTTGACACTCAGGAATCATCATTGATAGTGCTTTCCGACTATATCCCAATGTCAAAAGGAATTGTCTCCTCACCATAACCAACTGTGTATAATACGCACATTTTTTTCTCTTTTAACTGAAAGGTGACGGTTGGGTGTTATACATGTGGAATACAGATTTTACAATGCTGCAAAGGCAATTGAAATCATCTCTTGACACTCTGGAATCATCATTGATAGTGCTTTCCGACTATATCCCAATGTCAAAATGAATTATCTCCTCACAGTAACCAACTGTGTATAATACGCACATTTTTTTCTCTTTCAACTGAAAGGTGACGGTTGCGTGTTATACATGTGGAATACACATTTTACAATGCTGCAAAGGCAATTGAAATCATCTCTTGACACTCAGGAATCATCATTGATAGTGCTTTCCGACTATATCCCAATGTGAAAATGAATTATCTCCTCACTGTAACCAACTGTGTATAATACGCACATTTTTTTCTCTTTTAACTGAAAGGTGACGGTTGCGTGTTATACATGTGGAATACACATTTTACAATGCTACGAAGGCAATTGAAATCATCTCTTGACACTCAGGAATCATCATTGATTGTGCTTTCCGACTATATCCCAATGTCAAAATGAATTGTCTCCTCAACATAACCAACTGTGTATAATACGCACATTTTTTTCTCTTTTAACTGAAAGGTGACGGTTGCGTGTTATACATGTGGAATACACATTTTACAATGCTGCAAAGGCAATTGAAATCATCACTTGACACTCAGGAATCATCATTGATAGTGCTTTCCGACTATATCCCAATGTCAAAATGAATTGTCTCCTCACCATAACCAACTGTGTATAATACGCACATTTTTTTCTCTTTTAACTGAAAGGTGACGGTTGCGTGTTATACATGTGGAATACAGATTTTACAATGCTGCGAACGCAATTGAAATCATCTCTTGACACTCAGGAATCATCATTGATAGTGCTTTCCGACTATATCCCAATGTCAAAATGAATTGTCTCCTCACCATAACCAACTGTGTATAACACACACATTTTTTTCTCTTTTAACTGAAAGGTGACGCCTGCGTGTTATACATGTGGAATACAGATTTTACAATGCTGCGAAGGCAATTGAAATCATCTCTTGGCACTCAGGAATCATCATTGATAGTGCTTTCCGACTATATCCCAATGTCAAAATGAATTGTCCCCTCACCGCTACCAACTGTGTATAATTCGCACCTTTTTTTCTCTTTTAACTGAAAGGTGACGGTTGCGTGTTATACATGTGAAATACAGATCTTACAATGCTGCGAAGGCAATTGAAATCATCTCTTGACACTCAGTAATCATCATTGATAGTGCTTTCCGACTATATCCCAATGTGAAAATGAATTGTCTCCTCACCATAACCAACTGTGTATAACACGCACATTTTTTTCTCTTTTAACTGAAAGGTGACGGTTGCGTGTTATACATGTGGAATACACATTTTACAATGCTGCAAAGGCAATTGAAATCATCTCTTGACACTCAGGAATCATTATTGATAGTGCTTTCCGACTATATCCCAATGTCAAAATGAATTGTCTCCTCACCATAACCAACTGTGTATAATACGCACATTTTTTTTTCTTTTAACTGAAAGGTGACGGATGCGTGTTATACATGTGGAATACACATTTTACAATGCTGCGAAGGTAATTGTAATCATCTCTTGACACTCAGGAATCATCATTGATAGTGCTTTCCGACTATATCCCAATGTGAAAATGAATTATCTCCTCACTGTAACCAACTGTGTATAATACGCACATTTTTTTCTCTTTTAACTGAAAGGTGACAGTTGCGTGTTATACATGTGGAATACACATTTTACAATGCTGCAAAGGCAATTGAAATCATCTCTTGACACTCAGGAATCATCATTGATAGTGCTTTCCGACTATATCCCAATGTCAAAATGAATTGTCTCCTCACCATAACCAACTGTGTATAATACGCACATTTTTTTCTCTTTTAAGTGAAAGGTTACGGTTGCGTGTTATACATGTGGAATACATATTTTACAATGCTGCGAAAGCAATTGAAATCATCTCTTGACACTCAGGAATCATCATTGATAGTGCTTTCCGACTATATCGCAATGTCAAAATGAATTGTCCCCTCACCGCTACCAACTGTGTATAATACGCACATTTATTTCTCTTTTAACTGAAAGATGACGGTTGCGTGTTATACATGTGGAATACACATTTTACAATGCTGCGAAGGCAATTGAAATCATCTCTTGACACTCAGTAATCATCATTGGTAGTGCTTTCCGACTATATCCCAATGTGAAAATGAATTGTCTCCTCACCATAACCAACTGTGTATAACACGCACATTTTTTTCTCTTTTAACTGAAAGGTGACGGTTGCGTGTTATACATGTTGAATACACATTTTACAATGCTTCGAAAGCAATTGAAATCATCTCTTGACACTCAGGAATCATCATTGATAGTGCTTTCCGACTATATCGCAATGTCAAAATGAATTGTCTCCTCACCGTAACCAACTGTGTATAATACGCACATTTTTTTCTCTTTTAACTGAAAGGTGACGGTTGCGTATTATACATGTGGAATACACATTTTACAATGCTGCAAAGGCAATTGAAATCATCTCTTGACACTCAGGAATCATCATTGATAGTGCTTTCCGACTATATCGCAATGTCAAAATGAATTGTCTCCTCACCATAACCAACTGTGTATAACACACACATTTTTTTCTCTTTTAACTGAAAGGTGACGGCTGCGTGTTATACATGTGGAATACAGATTTTACAATGCTGCGAAGGCAATTGAAATCATCTCTTGGCACTCAGGAATCATCATTGATAGTGCTTTCCGACTATATCCCAATGTCAAAATGAATTGTCCCCTCACCGCTAACAACTGTGTATAATACGCACATTTATTTCTCTTTTAACTGAAAGATGACGGTTGCGTGTTATACATGTGGAATACACATTTTACAATGCTGCAAAGGCAATTGAAATCATCTCTTGACACTCAGGAATCATCATTGATAGTGCTTTCCGACTATATCCCAATGTCAAAATGAATTGTCTCCTCACCATAACCAACTGTGTATAACACGCACATTTTTTTCTCTTTTAACTGAAAGGTGACGGTTGCGTGTTATACATGTGGAATACAGATTTTACAATGCTGCGAAGGCAATTGAAATCATCTCTTGACACTCAGGAATCATCATTGATAGTGCTTTCTGACTATATCCTAATGTCAAAATGAATTGTCTCCTCACCATAACCAACTGTGTATAATACGCATATTTTTTTCTCTTTTAACTGAAAGGTTACGGTTGCGTGTTATACATGTGGAATACACATTTTACAATGCTGCGAAGGCAATTGAAATCATCACTTGACACTCAGGAATCATCATTGATAGTGCTTTCCGACTATTTCCCAATGTCAAAATGAATTATATCCTCACAGTAACCAACTGTGTATAATACGCCCATTTATTTCTCTTTTAACTGAAAGGTGACGGTTGCATGTTATATATGTGGAATACAGATTTTACAATGCTGCAAAGGCAATTGAAATCATCTCTTGACACTCTGGAATCATCATTGATAGTGCTTTCCGACTATATCCCAATGTCAAAATGAATTATCTCCTCACAGTAACCAACTGTGTATAATACGCACATTTTTTTCTCTTTCAACAGAAAGGTGACGGTTGCGTGTTATACATGTGGAATACACATTTTACAATGCTGCAAAGGCAATTGAAATCATCTCTTGACACTCAGGAATCATCATTGATAGTGCTTTCCGACTATATCCCAATGTCAAAATGAATTGTCTCCTCACCATAACCAACTGTGTATAATACGCACATTTTTTTCTCTTTTAAATGAAAGGTTACGGTTTCGTGTTATAAATGTGGAATACACATTTTCCAATAATGCGAAGGCAATTGAAATCATCTCTTGACACTCAGGAATAATCATTGATAGTGCTTTCCGACTATATCCCAATGTCAAAATGAATTGTCTCCTCAAAATGACCAACTGTGTATAATACGCACATTTTTTTCTCTTTTAACGGAAAGGTGATGGTTGCGTGTTATACATATTGAATACACATTTTACAATGCTGCGAAGGCAACTGAAATCATCTCTTGACACTCAGGAATCATCATTTATAGTGCTTTCCGACTATATCCCAATGTCAAAATGAATTGTCTCCTCACCATTACCAACTGTGTATAATACGCACATTTTTTTTTCTCTTTTAACTGAAAGGTAACGGTTGCGTGTTATACATGTGGAATACACATTTTACAATGCTGCTAAGGCAATTGAAATCATCTCATGACACTTAGGAATCATCATTGATAGTGCTTTCCAACTATATCCCAATGTCAAAATGAATTGTCTCCTCACCATAACCAACTGTGTATAATACGCACATTTTTTTTTCTCTTTTAACTGAAAGGTGACGGTTGCGTATTATACATGTGGAATACACATTTTACAATGCTGCAAAGGCAATTGAAATCATCTCTTGACACTCAGGAATCATCATTGATAGTGCTTTCCGACTATATCCCAATGTCAAAATGAATTATCTCCTCACTGTAACCAACTGTGTATAATACGCACATTTTTTTCTCTTTTAACTGAAAGGTGACGGTTGCGTGTTATACATGTGGAATACACATTTTACAATGCTGCGAAGGCAATTGAAATCATCTCTTGACACTCAGGAATCATCATTGATAGTGCTTTCTGACTATATCCCAAAGTCAAAATGAATTGTGTCCTCACCATAACCAACTGTGTATAATACGCACATTTTTTTTCTCTTTTTACTGAAAGATGACGGTTGCGTGTTATACATGTGGAATACACATTTTACAATGCTGCAAAGGCAATTGAAATCATCTCTTGACACTCAGGAATCATCATTGATAGTGCTTTCCGACTATATCCCAATGTCAAAATGAATTGTCTCCTCACCATAACCAACTGTGTATAATACGCACATTTTTTTCTCTTTTAACTGAAAGGTGACGGTTGCGTGTTATGCATTTGGAATACACATTTTACAATACTGCGAAGGCAATTGAAATCATCTCATGACCCTCAGGAATCATCATTGATAGTGTGTTCCGACTATATCCCAATGTGAAAAGGAATTGTCTCCTCACCATAACCAACTGTGTATAATACGCACTTTTTTTCCCCTCTTAACTGAAAGGTGACGGTTGCGTGTTATACATGTGGAATACACATTTTACAATGCTGCTAAAAGGCAATTGAAATCATCTCTTGACCCTCAGGAATCATCATCGATCGTGCTTTCCGACTATATCCCAATGTGAAAATGAATTGTCTCCCACCATAACCAACTGTGTATAATACGCACATTTTTTTTCTCTTTTTACTGAAAGGTGATGGTTGCATGTTATACATGTGGAATACACATTTTACAATGCTGCGAAGGCAATTGAAATCATCTCTTGACACTCAGTAATCATCATTGATTGTGCTTTCTGACTATATCCCAATGTCAAAATGAATTGTCTCCTCACCATTACCAACTGTGTATAATACGCACATTTTTTTCTCTTTTAACTGAAAGGTGACGGTTGCGTGTTATACATGTGGAATACACATTTTACAATGCTGCGAAGGCAATTGAAATCATCTCTTGACACTCAGTAATCATCATTGATAGTGCTTTCCGACTATATTCCAATGTCAAAATGAATTATCTCCTCACCATAACCAACGGTGTATAATACGCACATTTTTTTTCTCTTTTAACTAAAAAGTGATGGTTGCGTGTTATACATGTGGAATACACATTTTACAATGCTGCTAAGGCAATTGAAATCATCTCATGACTCTTAGGAATCATCATTGATAGTGCTTTCCGACTATATCCCAATGTCAAAATTAATTGACACCTCACCATAACCAACTGTGTATAATACGCACATTTTTTTCTCTTTTAACTGAAAGGTGACGGTTGCATGTTATGCAAGTGGAATGCACATTTTACAATGCTGCAAAGTCAATTGAAATCATCTTTTGACACTCAGGAATAATCATTGATAGTGCTTTCCGACTATATCCCAATGTCAAAAGGAATTGTCTCCTCACCATAACCAACTGTGTATAATACGCACATTTTTTTCTCTTTTAACTGAAAAGTGACGGTTGCGTGTTATACATGTGGAATACACATTTTACAATGCTGCGAAGGCAATTGAAATCATCTCTTGACACTCAGGAATCATCATTGATAGTGCTTTCTGACTATATCCCAAAGTCAAAATGAAATGTGTCCTCACCATAACCAACTGTGTATAATACGCACATTTTTTTTCTCTTTTTACTGAAAGATGACGGTTGCGTGTTATACATGTGGTATACACATTTTACAATGCTGCAAAGGCAATTGAAATCATCTCTTGACACTCAGGAATCATCATTGATAGTGCTTTCCGACTATATCCCAATGTCAAAATGAATTGTCTCCTCACCATAACCAACTGTGTATAATACGCACATTTTTCCTCTTTTAACTGAAAGGTGACGGTTGCGTGTTATGCATTTGGAATACACATTTTACAATACTGCGAAGGCAATTGAAATCATCTCTTGACCCTCAGGAATCATCATTGATAGTGTGTTCCGACTATATCCCAATGTGAAAATGAATTGTCTCCTCACCATAACCAACTGTGTATAATACGCACTTTTTTTCCCCTTTTAACTGAAAGGTGACGGTTGCGTGTTATACATGTGGAATACACATTTTACAATGCTGCTAAAAGGCAATTGAAATCATCTCTTGACCCTCAGGAATCATCATCGATCGTGCTTTCCGACTATATCCCAATGTGAAAATGAATTGTCTCCCACCATAACCAACTGTGTATAATACGCACATTTTTTTTCTCTTTTTACTGAAAGGTGATGGTTGCATGTTATACATGTGGAATACACATTTTACAATGCTGCGAAGGCAATTGAAATCATCTCTTGACACTCAGTAACCATCATTGATTGTGCTTTCTGACTATATCCCAATGTCAAAATGAATTGTCTCCTCACCATTACCAACTGTGTATAATACGCACATTTTTTTCTCTTTTAACTGAAAGGTGACGGTTGCGTGTTATACATGTGGAATACACATTTTACAATGCTGCGAAGGCAATTGAAATCATCTCTTGACACTCAGTAATCATCAGTGATAGTGCTTTCCGACTATATTCCAATGTCAAAATGAATTATCTCCTCACCATAACCAACGGTGTATAATACGCACATTTTTTTTCTCTTTTAACTGAAAAGTGATGGTTGCGTGTTATACATGTGGAATACACATTTTACAATGCTGCTAAGGCAATTGAAATCATCTCATGACTCTTAGGAATCATCATTGATAGTGCTTTTCGACTATATCCCAATGTCAAAATTAATTGACACCTCACCATAACCAACTGTGTATAATACGCACATTTTTTTCTCTTTTAACTGAAAGGTGACGGTTGCATGTTATGCAAGTGGAATGCACATTTTACAATGCTGCAAAGTCAATTGAAATCATCTTTTGACACTCAGGAATCATCATTGATAGTGCTTTCCGACTATATCCCAATGTCAAAAGGAATTGTCTCCTCACCATAACCAACTGTGTATAATACGCACATTTTTTTCTCTTTTAACTGAAAGGTGACGGTTGGGTGTTATACATGTGGAATACAGATTTTACAATGCTGCGAAGGCAATTGAAATCATCTCTTGACACTCCGGAATCATCATTGATTGTGCTTTCCGACTATATCCCAATGTCAAAATGAATTGTCTCCTCACTGTAACCAACTGTGTATAATACGCACATTTTTTTCTCTTTTAACTGAAAGGTGACGGTTGCGTGTTATACATGTGGAATACAGATTTTACAATGCTGCAAAGGCAATTGAAAACATCTCTTGACACTCAGTAATCATCATTGGTAGTGCTTTCCGACTATATCCCAATGTCTAAATGAATTGTCCCCTCAACGTAACCAACTGTGTATAATACGAACATTTTTTTCTCTTTTAACTGAAAGGTTACGGTTGCTTGTTATACATGTGGAATACACATTTTACAATGCTGCGAAGGCAATTGAAATCATCACTTGACACTCAGGAATCATCATTGATAGTGCTTTCCGACTATATCCCAATGTCAAAATGAATTGTCTCCTCACCATAACCAACTGTGTATAATACGCGCATTTTTTTCTCTTTTAACTGAAAGGTGGCGGTTGCGTGTTATACATGTGGAATACACATTTTACAATGCTGCGAAGGCAATTGAAATCATCACTTGACACTCAGGAATCATCATTGATAGTGCTTTCCGACTATATCCCAATGTGAAAATGAATTGTCTCCTCACCATAACCAACTGTGTATAATACGCACATTTTTTCTCTTTTAACTGAAAGGTGACGGTTGCGTGTTATACATGTGGAATACACATTTTACAATGCTTCGAAGGCAATTGAAATCATCTCTTGACACTCAGGAATCATCATTGATAGTGCTTTCCGACTATATCCCAATGTCAAAATGAATTGTCTCCCCACCATAACCAACTGTGTATAATACGCACATTTTTTTCTCTTTTAACTGAAAGGTGACGGTTGCATGTTATGCAAGTGGAATGCACATTTTACAATGCTGCAAAGTCAATTGAAATCATCTTTTGACACTCAGGAATCATCATTGATAGTGCTTTCCGACTATATCCCAATGTCAAAAGGAATTGTCTCCTCACCATAACCAACTGTGTATAATACGCACATTTTTTTCTCTTTCAACTGAAAGGTGACGGTTGCGTGTTATACATGTGGAATACACATTTTACAATGCTGCAAAGGCAATTGAAATCATCTCTTGACACTCAGGAATCATCATTGATAGTGCTTTCCGACTATATCCCAATGTCAAAATGAATTGTCTCCTCACCATAACCAACTGTGTATAACACACACATTTTTTTCTCTTTTAACTGAAAGGTGACGGCTGCGTGTTATACATGTGGAATACAGATTTTACAATGCTGCGAAGGCAATTGAAATCATCTCTTGACCCTCAGGAATCATCATTGATAGTGTGTTCCGACTATATCCCAATGTCAAAATGAATTGTCCCCTCACCGTAACCAACTGTGTATAATACGCACATTTTTATCTCTTTTAACTGAAAGGTGACGGTTGCGTGTTATACATGTGGAATACACATTTTACAATGCTGCAAAGGCAATTGAAATCACCTCTTGACACTCAGGAATCATCATTGATAGTGCTTTCCGACTATATCGCAATGTCAAAATGAATTGTCTCCTCACAGTAACCAACTCTGTATAATACGCACATTTTTTTCTCTTTTAACTGAAAGGTGACGGTTGCGTATTATACATGTGGAATACACATTTTACAATGCTGCGAAGGCAATTGAAATCATCTCTTGACACTCAGGAATCATCATTGATAGTGCTTTCCGACTATATCGCAATGTCAAAATGAATTGTCTCCTCACCATAACCAACTGTGTATAATACGCACATTTTTTTCTCTTTTAACTGAAAGGTGACGCCTGCGTGTTATACATGTGGAATACAGATTTTACAATGCTGCGAAGGCAATTGAAATCATCTCTTGGCACTCAGGAATCATCATTGATAGTGCTTTCCGACTATATCCCAATGTCAAAATGAATTGTCCCCTCACCGCTACCAACTGTGTATAATACGCACCTTTTTTTCTCTTTTAACTGAAAGGTGACGCCTGCGTGTTATACATGTGGAATACACATTTTACAATGCTGCGAAGGCAACTGAAACCATCTCTTGACACTCAGTAATCATCATTGATAGTGCTTTCCGACTATATCCCAATGTGAAAATGAATTGTCTCCTCACCATAACCAACTGTGTATAACACGCACATTTTTTTCTCTTTTAACTGAAAGGTGACGGTTGCGTGTTATACATGTGGAATACACATTTTACAATGCTGCAAAGGCAATTGAAATCATCTCTTGACACTCAGGAATCATCATTGATAGTGCTTTCCGACTATATCCCAATGTCAAAATGAATTGTCTCCTCACCATAACTAACTGTGTATAATACGCACATTTTTTTTTCTTTTAACTGAAAGGTGACGGTTGCGTGTTATACATGTGGAATACACATTTTACAATGCTGCAAAAGCAATTGAAATCATCTCTTGACACTCAGGAATCATCATTGATAGTGCTTTCCAACTATATCCTAATGTCAAAATGAATTATCTCCTCACTGTAACCAACTGTGTATAATACGCATATTTTTTTCTCTTTTAACTGAAAGGTGATGGTTGCGTGTTATACATGTGGAATACAGATTTTACAATGCTGCGAAGGCAATTGAAATCATCTCTTGACACTCAGTAATCATCATTGATAGTGCTTTCCGACTATATCCCAATGTCAAAATGAATTGTCTCCTCACCATAACCAACTGTGTATAATACGCACATTTTTTTCTCTTTTAAGTGAAAGGTTACGGTTGCGTGTTATACATGTGGAATACATATTTTACAATGCTGCAAAGGCAATTGAAATCATCTCTTGACACTCAGGAATCATCATTGATAGTGCTTTCCGACTATATCGCAATGTCAAAATGAATTGTCTCCTCACCCTAACCAACTGTGTATAATACGCACATTTTTTTCTCTTTTAACTGAAAGGTGACGGTTGCGTATTATACATGTGGAATACACATTTTACAATGCTGCAAAGGCAATTGAAATCATCTCTTGACACTCAGGAATCATCATTGATAGTGCTTTCCGACTATATCCCAATGTCAAAATGAATTGTCTCCTCACCATAACCAACTGTGTATAACACACACATTTTTTTTCTTTTAACTGAAAGGTGACGGCTGCGTGTTATACATGTGGAATACACATTTTACAATGCTGCGAAGGCAATTGAAATCATCTCTTGGCACTCAGGAATCATCATTGATAGTGCTTTCCGACTATATCCCAATGTCAAAATGAATTGTGCCCTCACCGCTACCAACTGTGTATAATACGCACATTTATTTCTCTTTTAACTGAAAGATGACGGTTGCGTGTTATACATGAGGAATACACATTTTACAATGCTGCGAAGGCAATTGAAATCATCTCTTGACACTCAGTAATCATCATTGGTAGTGCTTTCCGACTATATCCCAATGTGAAAATGAATTGTCTCCTCACCATAACCAACTGTGTATAACACACACATTTTTTTCTCTTTTAACTGAAAGGTGACGGTTGCGTGTTATACATGTGGAATACACATTTTACAATGCTGCGAAGGCAATTGAAATCATCTCTTGACACTCAGGAATCATCATTGATAGTGCTTTCCGACTATATCCCAATTTCAAAATGAATTGTCCCCTCACCGTAACCAACTGTGTATAATACGCACATTTTTTTCTCTTTTAACTGAAAGGTGACGGTTGCGTGTTATACATGTGGAATACACATTTTACAATGCTGCGAAGGCAATTGAAATCATCTCTTGACACTCAGGAATCATCATTGATAGTGCTTTCTGACTATATCCTAATGTCAAAATGAATTGTCTCCTCACCATAACCAACTGTGTATAATACGCATATTTTTTTCTCTTTTAACTGAAAGGTTACGGTTGCGTGTTATACATGTGGAATACACATTTTACAATGCTGCGAAGGCAATTGAAATCATCACTTGACACTCAGGAATAATCATTGATAGTGCTTTCCGACTATTTCCCAATGTCAAAATGAATTATATCCTCACTGTAACCAACTGTGCATAATACGCCCATTTATTTCTCTTTTAACTGAAAGGTGACGGTTGCGTGTTATACATGTGGAATACACATTTTACAATGCTGCAAAGGCAATTGAAATCATCTCTTGACACTCAGGAATCATCATTGATAGTGCTTTCTGACTATATCCCAATGTGAAAATGAATTGTCTCCTCACCATAACCAACTGTGTATAATACGCATATTTTTTTCTCTTTTAACTGAAAGATGACGGTTGCGTGTTATACATGTGGAATACACATTTTAAAATGCTGCTAAGGCAATTGAAATCATCTGTTGACACTCAGGAATAATCATTGATAGTGCTTTCCGACTATATCCCAATGTCAAAATGAATTGTCCCCTCACCGTAACCAACTGTGTATAATACGCACATTTTTTCTCTTTTAACTGAAAGGTGACGGTTGCGTGTTATACATGTGGAATACACATTTTACAATGCTGCAAAGGCAATTGAAATCATCTCTTGACACTCAGGAATAATCATTGATAGTGCTTTCTGACTATATCCCAATGTCAAAATGAATTGTCTCCTCACCATAACCAACTGTGTATAATACGCACATTTTTTTCTCTTTTAAATGAAAGGTTACGGTTTCGTGTTATACATGTGGAATACACATTTTCCAATAATGCGAAGGCAATTGAAATCATCTCTTGACACTCAGGAATAATCATTGATAGTGCTTTCCGACTATATCCCAATGTCAAAATAAATTGTCTCCTCAAAATGACCAACTGTGTATAATACGCACATTTTTTTCTCTTTTAACGGAAAGGTGACGGATGCGTGTTATACATGTGGAATACACATTTTACAATGCTGCGAAGGCAATTGAAATCATCTCTTGACACTCAGGAATCATCATTGGTAGTGCTTTCTGACTATATCCCAAAGTCAAAATGAATTGTCTCCTCACCATAACCAACTGTGTATAATACGCACATTTTTTTTCTCTTTTAACTGAAAGGTGATGGTTGCGTGTTATACATATTGAATACAGATTTTACAATGCTGCGAAGGCAATTGAAATCATCTCTTGACAACCAGGAATCATCATTGATAGTGCTTTCCGACTATATCCCAATGTCAACATGAATTGTCTCCTCACCATAACCAACTGTGTATAATACGCACATTTTTTTTTCTCTTTTAACTGAAAGGTTACGGTTGCGTGTTATACATGTGGAATACACATTTTACAATGCTGCGAAGGCAACTGAAATCATCTCTTGACACTCAGGAATCATCATTTATAGTGCTTTCCGACTATATCCCAATGTCAAAATGAATTATCTCCTCACTGTAACCAACTGTGTATAATACGCACATTTTTTTCTCTTTTAACTGAAACGTCACGGTTGCGTATTATACATGTGGAATACACATTTTACAATGCTGCTAAGGTAATTGAAATCATCTCTTGAACCTCAGGAATCATCATTGATAGTGCGTTCCGACTATATCCCAATGTCAAAATGAATTGTCTCCTCACCATAACCAACTGTGTATAATACGCACGTTTTTTTTTCTTTTAATTGAAAGGTAACGGTTGCGTGTTATACATGTGGAATACACATTTTACAATGCTGCTAAGGCAATTGAAATCATCTCATGACACTTAGGAATCATCATTGATAGTGCTTTCCGACTATATCCCAATGTCAAAATCAATTGACACCTCACCATAACCAACAGTGTATAATACGCACCTTTTTTTCTCTTTTAACTGAAAGGTGACGGTTGCGTGTTATACATGTGGAATACACATTTTACAATGCTGCGAAGGCAATTGAAATCATCTCTTGACACTCAGGAATCATCATTGTTAGTGCTTTCCGACTATATCCCAATGTCAAAATGAATTGTCTCCTCACCATAACCAACTGTGTATAATACGCACATTTTTTTTTCTTTTAACTGAAAGGTGACGCTTGCGTGTTATACATGTGGAATACACATTTTACAATGCTGCGAAGGCAATTGAAATAATCTCTTGACACTCAGGAATCATCATTGATAGTGCTTTCTGACTATATCCCAAAGTCAAAATGAATTGTGTCCTCACCATAACCAACTGTGTATAATACGCACATTTTTTTTCTCTTTTTACTGAAAGGTGACGGTTGCGTGTTATACATGTGGAATACACATTTTACAATGCTGCGAAGGCAATTGAAATCATCTCTTGACACTCAGGAATCATCATTGATAGTGCTTTCCGACTATATCCCAATGTCAAAATGAATTGTCTCCTCACCATAACCAACTGTGTATAATACGCACATTTTTTTCTCTTTTAACTGAAAGGTGACGGTTGCGTGTTATGCATTTGGAATACACATTTTACAATGCTGCGAAGGCAATTGAAATCATCTCTTGACCCTCAGGAATCATCATTGATAGTGTGTTCCGACTATATCCCAATGTGAAAATGAATTGTCTCCTCACCATAACCAACTGTGTATAATACGCACTTTTTTTTCCCTTTTCACTGAAAGGTGACGGTTGCGTGTTATACATGTGGAATACACATTTTACAATGCTGCTAAAAGGCAATTGAAATCATCTCTTGACCCTCAGGAATCATCATCGATCGTGCTTTCTGACTATATCACAATGTCAAAATGAATTGTCTCCTCACCATTACCAACTGTGTATAATACGCACATTTTTTTCTCTTTTAACTGAAAGGTGACGGTTGCATGTTATACATGTGGAATACACATTCTACAATGCTGTGAAGGCAATTGAAATCATCTCTTGACCCTCAGGAATCATCATCGATAGTGCTTTCCGACTATATCCCAATGTGAAAATGAATTGTCTCCTCACCATAACCAACTGTGTATAATACGCAGATTTTTTTTCTCTTTTTACTGAAAAGTGATGGTTGCATGTTATACATGTGGAATACACATTTTACAATGCTGCGAAGGCAATTGAAATCATCTCTTGACACTCAGTAATCATCATTGATAGTGCTTTCTGACTATATCCCAATGTCAAAATGAATTGTCTCCTCACCGTAACCAACTGTGTATAATACGCACATTTTTTTCTCTTTTAACTGAAAGGTTACGGTTGTGTGTTATACATGTGGATTACACATTTTACAATGCTGCGAAGGCAATTGAAATCATCTCTTGACACTCTGGAATCATCATTGATAGTGCTTTCCAACTATATCCCAATGTCAAAATGAATTGTCTCCTCACCATAACCAACTGTGTATAATACGCACATTTTTTTTTCTCTTTTAACTGAAAGGTAACGGTTTCGTGTTATACATGTGGAATACACATTTTACAATGCTGCTAAGGCAATTGAAATCATCTCATGACACTCAGGAATCATCATTGATAGTGCTTTCCGACTATATCCCAATGTCAAAATCAATTGACACCTCACCATAACCAACAGTGTATAATACGCACCTTTTTTTCTCTTTTAACTGAAAGGTGACGGTTGCGTGTTATAGATGTGGAATACACATTTTACAATGCTGCGAAGGCAATTGAAATCATCTCTTGACACTCAGGAATCATCATTGTTAGTGCTTTCCGACTATATCCCAATGTCAAAATGAATTGTCTCCTCACCATAACCAACTGTGTATAATACGCACATTTTTTTTTTCTTTTAACTGAAAGGTGACGCTTGCGTGTTATACATGTGGAATACACATTTTACAATGCTGCGAAGGCAATTGAAATAATCTCTTGACACTCAGGAATCATCATTGATAGTGCTTTCTGACTATATCCCAAAGTCAAAATGAATTGTGTCCTCACCATAACCAACTGTGTATAATACGCACATTTTTTTTCTCTTTTTACTGAAAGGTGACGGTTGCGTGTTATACATGTGGAATACACATTTTACAATGCTGCGAAGGCAATTGAAATCATCTCTTGACACTCAGGAATCATCATTGATAGTGCTTTCCGACTATATCCCAATGTCAAAATGAATTGTCTCCTCACCATAACCAACTGTGTATAATACGCACATTTTTTTCTCTTTTAACTGAAAGGTGACGGTTGCGTGTTATGCATTTGGAATACACATTTTACAATGCTGCGAAGGCAATTGAAATCATCTCTTGACCCTCAGGAATCATCATTGATAGTGTGTTCCGACTATATCCCAATGTGAAAATGAATTGTCTCCTCACCATAACCAACTGTGTATAATACGCACTTTTTTTTCCCTTTTCACTGAAAGGTGACGGTTGCGTGTTATACATGTGGAATACACATTTTACAATGCTGCTAAAAGGCAATTGAAATCATCTCTTGACCCTCAGGAATCATCATCGATCGTGCTTTCTGACTATATCCCAATGTCAAAATGAATTGTCTCCTCACCATTACCAACTGTGTATAATACGCACATTTTTTTCTCTTTTAACTGAAAGGTGACGGTTGGGTGTTATACATGTGGAATACACATTCTACAATGCTGTGAAGGCAATTGAAATCATCTCTTGACCCTCAGGAATCATCATCGATAGTGCTTTCCGACTATATCCCAATGTGAAAATGAATTGTCTCCTCACCATAACCAACTGTGTATAATACGCAGATTTTTTTTCTCTTTTTACTGAAAAGTGATGGTTGCATGTTATACATGTGGAATACACATTTTACAATGCTGCGAAGGCAATTGAAATCATCTCTTGACACTCAGTAATCATCATTGATAGTGCTTTCTGACTATATCCCAATGTCAAAATGAATTGTCTCCTCACCGTAACCAACTGTGTATAATATGCACATTTTTTTCTCTTTTAACTGAAAGGTTACGGTTGCGTGTTATACATGTGGATTACACATTTTACAATGCTGCGAAGGCAATTGAAATCATCTCTTGACACTCTGGAATCATCATTGATAGTGCTTTCCAACTATATCCCAATGTCAAAATGAATTGTCTCCTCACCATAACCAACTGTGTATAATACGCACATTTTTTTTTCTCTTTTAACTGAAAGGTAACGGTTTCGTGTTATACATGTGGAATACACATTTTACAATGCTGGTAAGGCAATTGAAATCATCTCATGACACTTAGGAATCATCATTGATAGTGCTTTCCGACTATATCCCAATGTCAAAATCAATTGACACCTCACCATAACCAACAGTGTATAATACGCACCTTTTTTTCTCTTTTAACTGAAAGGTGACGGTTGCGTGTTATAGATGTGGAATACACATTTTACAATGCTGCGAAGGCAATTGAAATAATCTCTTGACACTCAGGAATCATCATTGATAGTGCTTTCTGACTATATCCCAAAGTCAAAATGAATTGTGTCCTCACCATAACCAACTGTGTATAATACGCACATTTTTTTTCTCTTTTTACTGAAAGGTGACGGTTGCGTGTTATACATGTGGAATACACATTTTACAATGCTGCGAAGGCAATTGAAATCATCTCTTGACACTCAGGAATCATCATTGATAGTGCTTTCCGACTATATCCCAATGTCAAAATGAATTGTCTCCTCACCATAACCAACTGTGTATAATACGCACATTTTTTTCTCTTTTAACTGAAAGGTGACGGTTGCGTGTTATGCATTTGGAATACACATTTTACAATGCTGCGAAGGCAATTGAAATCATCTCTTGACCCTCAGGAATCATCATTGATAGTGTGTTCCGACTATATCCCAATGTGAAAATGAATTGTCTCCTCACCATAACCAACTGTGTATAATACGCACTTTTTTTTCCCTTTTCACTGAAAGGTGACGGTTGCGTGTTATACATGTGGAATACACATTTTACAATGCTGCTAAAAGGCAATTGAAATCATCTCTTGACCCTCAGGAATCATCATCGATCGTGCTTTCTGACTATATCACAATGTCAAAATGAATTGTCTCCTCACCATTACCAACTGTGTATAATACGCACATTTTTTTCTCTTTTAACTGAAAGGTGACGGTTGCATGTTATACATGTGGAATACACATTCTACAATGCTGTGAAGGCAATTGAAATCATCTCTTGACCCTCAGGAATCATCATCGATAGTGCTTTCCGACTATATCCCAATGTGAAAATGAATTGTCTCCTCACCATAACCAACTGTGTATAATACGCAGATTTTTTTTCTCTTTTTACTGAAAAGTGATGGTTGCATGTTATACATGTGGAATACACATTTTACAATGCTGCGAAGGCAATTGAAATCATCTCTTGACACTCAGTAATCATCATTGATAGTGCTTTCTGACTATATCCCAATGTCAAAATGAATTGTCTCCTCACCGTAACCAACTGTGTATAATACGCACATTTTTTTCTCTTTTAACTGAAAGGTTACGGTTGTGTGTTATACATGTGGATTACACATTTTACAATGCTGCGAAGGCAATTGAAATCATCTCTTGACACTCTGGAATCATCATTGATAGTGCTTTCCAACTATATCCCAATGTCAAAATGAATTGTCTCCTCACCATAACCAACTGTGTATAATACGCACATTTTTTTTTCTCTTTTAACTGAAAGGTAACGGTTTCGTGTTATACATGTGGAATACACATTTTACAATGCTGCTAAGGCAATTGAAATCATCTCATGACACTCAGGAATCATCATTGATAGTGCTTTCCGACTATATCCCAATGTCAAAATCAATTGACACCTCACCATAACCAACAGTGTATAATACGCACCTTTTTTTCTCTTTTAACTGAAAGGTGACGGTTGCGTGTTATAGATGTGGAATACACATTTTACAATGCTGCGAAGGCAATTGAAATCATCTCTTGACACTCAGGAATCATCATTGATAGTGCTTTCTGACTATATCCCAAAGTCAAAATGAATTGTGTCCTCACCATAACCAACTGTGTATAATACGCACATTTTTTTTCTCTTTTTACTGAAAGGTGACGGTTGCGTGTTATACATGTGGAATACACATTTTACAATGCTGCGAAGGCAATTGAAATCATCTCTTGACACTCAGGAATCATCATTGATAGTGCTTTCCGACTATATCCCAATGTCAAAATGAATTGTCTCCTCACCATAACCAACTGTGTATAATACGCACATTTTTTTCTCTTTTAACTGAAAGGTGACGGTTGCGTGTTATGCATTTGGAATACACATTTTACAATGCTGCGAAGGCAATTGAAATCATCTCTTGACCCTCAGGAATCATCATTGATAGTGTGTTCCGACTATATCCCAATGTGAAAATGAATTGTCTCCTCACCATAACCAACTGTGTATAATACGCACTTTTTTTTCCCTTTTCACTGAAAGGTGACGGTTGCGTGTTATACATGTGGAATACACATTTTACAATGCTGCTAAAAGGCAATTGAAATCATCTCTTGACCCTCAGGAATCATCATCGATCGTGCTTTCTGACTATATCCCAATGTCAAAATGAATTGTCTCCTCACCATTACCAACTGTGTATAATACGCACATTTTTTTCTCTTTTAACTGAAAGGTGACGGTTGGGTGTTATACATGTGGAATACACATTCTACAATGCTGTGAAGGCAATTGAAATCATCTCTTGACCCTCAGGAATCATCATCGATAGTGCTTTCCGACTATATCCCAATGTGAAAATGAATTGTCTCCTCACCATAACCAACTGTGTATAATACGCAGATTTTTTTTCTCTTTTTACTGAAAAGTGATGGTTGCATGTTATACATGTGGAATACACATTTTACAATGCTGCGAAGGCAATTGAAATCATCTCTTGACACTCAGTAATCATCATTGATAGTGCTTTCTGACTATATCCCAATGTCAAAATGAATTGTCTCCTCACCGTAACCAACTGTGTATAATATGCACATTTTTTTCTCTTTTAACTGAAAGGTTACGGTTGCGTGTTATACATGTGGATTACACATTTTACAATGCTGCGAAGGCAATTGAAATCATCTCTTGACACTCTGGAATCATCATTGATAGTGCTTTCCAACTATATCCCAATGTCAAAATGAATTGTCTCCTCACCATAACCAACTGTGTATAATACGCACATTTTTTTTTCTCTTTTAACTGAAAGGTAACGGTTTCGTGTTATACATGTGGAATACACATTTTACAATGCTGCTAAGGCAATTGAAATCATCTCATGACACTTAGGAATCATCATTGATAGTGCTTTCCGACTATATCCCAATGTCAAAATCAATTGACACCTCACCATAACCAACAGTGTATAATACGCACCTTTTTTTCTCTTTTAACTGAAAGGTGACGGTTGCGTGTTATAGATGTGGAATACACATTTTACAATGCTGCGAAGGCAATTGAAATCATCTCTTGACACTCAGGAATCATCATTGTTAGTGCTTTCCGACTATATCCCAATGTCAAAATGAATTGTCTCCTCACCATAACCAACTGTGTATAATACGCACATTTTTTTTTCTCTTTTAACTGAAAGGTGACGGTTGCGTGTTATACATGTGGAATACACATTTTACAATGCTGCAAAGGCAATGGAAATCATCTCTTGACACTCAGGAATCATCATTGATAGTGCTTTCCGACTATATCCCAATATCAAAAAGAATTGTCTCCTCACCGTAACCAACTGTGTATAATACGCACATTTTTTTTTCTTTTAACTGAAAGGTGACGGTTGCATGTTATATATGTGGAATACAGATTTTACAATGCTGCGAAGGCAATTGAAATCATCTCTTGACCCTCAGGAATCATCATTGATAGTGTGTTCCGACTATATCCCAATGTGAAAATGAATTGTCTCCTCACCATAACCAACTGTGTATAATACGCACTTTTTTTCCCCTTTTAACTGAAAGGTGACGGTTGCGTGTTATACATGTGGAATACACATTTTACAATGCTGCTAAAAGGCAATTGAAATCATCTCTTGACCCTCAGGAATCATCATCGATCGTGCTTTCCGACTATATCCCAATGTGAAAATGAATTGTCTCCCACCATAACCAACTGTGTATAATACGCACATTTTTTTTCTCTTTTTACTGAAAGGTGATGGTTGCATGTTATACATGTGGAATACACATTTTACAATGCTGCGAAGGCAATTGAAATCATCTCTTGACACTCAGTAATCATCATTGATTGTGCTTTCTGACTATATCCCAATGTCAAAATGAATTGTCTCCTCACCATTACCAACTGTGTATAATACGCACATTTTTTTCTCTTTTAACTGAAAGGTGACGGTTGCGTGTTATACATGTGGAATACACATTTTACAATGCTGCGAAGGCAATTGAAATCATCTCTTGACACTCAGTAATCATCATTGATAGTGCTTTCCGACTATATTCCAATGTCAAAATGAATTATCTCCTCACCATAACCAACTGTGTATAATACGCACATTTTTTTTCTCTTTTAACTGAAAAGTGATGGTTGCGTGTTATACATGTGGAATACACATTTTACAATGCTGCTAAGGCAATTGAAATCATCTCATGACTCTTAGGAATCATCATTGATAGTGCTTTCCGACTATATCCCAATGTCAAAATTAATTGACACCTCACCATACCCAACAGTGTATAATACGCACATTTTTTTCTCTTTTAACTGAAAGGTGACGGTTGCGTGTTATACATGTGGAATACACATTTTACAATGCTGCTAAGGCAATTGAAATCATCTCTTGGCACTCAGGAATCATCATTGATAGTGCTTTCCGACTATATCTTAATGTCAAAATGAATTGTCTCCTCACCATAACCAACTGTGTATAATACGCACATTTTTTTTCTCTTTTAACTGAAAAGTGATGGTTGCGTGTTATACATGTGGAATACACATTTCACAATGCTGCAAAGGCAATTGAAATGATCTCTTGACACTCAGGAATCATCATTGATAGTGCTTTCTGACTATATCTTAATGTCAAAATGAATTGTCTCCTCACCATAACCAACTGTGTATAATACGCACATTTTTTTCTCTTTTAACTGAAAGGTGACGGTTGCGTGTTATACATGTGAAATAAACATTTCCTTCTGTTCTGAAGGCAATCGAAATCATCGCTTGACACTCAGGAATTATCATTGATAATGCTTTCAAACTATATCAAAATGCCAAAATAACTTGTCTCCTTAGTGTAACAATCTTTGTATAATACCCACTTTTTTTCTTCTTTTCATTCATTTTTACGGTTGCGTGTTATACATGTGAAATAAACATTTCATACTGTTGTGAAGGCAATCGAAATCATCTCTTCTCTTGACACTCATAAATCATCATTGATTGTGTTTTCTGACAATATAACAATGCCAAAGTCATTTATCTCCTTAACGTAACAACTTTTTATAATACGCAATTTTTTTCTTTAGTGGAAAGATTACGGTTTCGCTTTATACATGTAAAATAAATATTTTATACAACTGTGAAGGCAATCGAAATCATCTCTTGACACCCATGGAATTATCATTGATAGTGCTTTCCAAGTTATATCCCGATGCCCAAATTATTTGTCTCTTTACCATAAGCTTCTTTGTATAATACGCACTTTTGTCCTCTTTAGCTGAATGTTTACGGTTGAGTGTTATACATGTGAAATAAACATTTCATACTGTTCTGAAGCCAATCGAAATCATCTCTTGACACTCATCATTGATGGTCTTTTCCGACTATATCCTAATGCCAAAATAATATGTCTCCATAACGTAACCATCTTTGTATAATACGCACTTTTTTTCTTCCGTACCTGAAAAGTTACGGTTGCGTGTTATACATGTGAAATAAACATTTCATACAGTTGCGAAGGCAATCTAAATTTATCTCTTGACACTGAGGAATCATCATTAATAGTGCTTTCTGACTATGTCCCAAAGCCAAAATAATTTGTCTCCCTAACGTAACCATCTTTGTATAATACGCACGTTTTTTTACTGTTGAGTTTTATGCATGTGAAATAAACATTTGATACTGATGTGAAGCTAATCGAAATCATCTCTTGACACTATCAATGATGATTCCTTAGAATCATCATTGATAATGCTTTCTTACTATATCTCAATGCCAAAATAATTTGTCTCCTTACCAGGAATATCTTTGTATAATACGCAGTTTTTTTACTTAAGCTGAAATGTTACGGTTGCGTTTTTTACATGTGAAATAAACATTTTATACTTTAGTGAAGGCAATTGAAATCGTCCCTTGACACTTATGAATCATCATTGATAGAGTTTTCGGACTATATCCCAATGCCAAAATAATTTGTCTCCTTACCGTATCAATCTTTGTATAATACGCAGTCTTTTCCTCTTTTCCTGAAAGTTTACGGTTGTGTGTTATACATGCGAAATAAACATTTCATTATGTTGTGAAGGCAATTGAAATCGTCCCTTGACACTTATGAATCATCATTGATAGTGCTTTCCGACTATATCCCAATGCCAAAATAATTTATCTCCCTATCGTAACCATCTTTTTATAATACGTACTTTTTTCTTCCTTACCTGAAAGGTTACGGTTGCGTGTTATACACGTGAAATAATCATTTCATTCTTTAGTGAAGGCAATTGAAATCATCCCTTGACACTCAGGAATCATTATTGATAGTGCTTTCCGACTATATACCAATGCCAAAATAATTTGTGTCCTTACCGTAACCATCTTTGTATAATACGAAAGTTTACCTGAAAGTTTACGGTTTCTTGTTATACATGTGAAATAAAATTTTTATACTGTTTTGAAGGCAATTGAAATCGTCTCTCATATCATCATTGTTAGTGATATTTGACTATATCCCATTGCCAAACAAATTTGTGTCCTTACCGAACCATTTATGTATAAGACGCACCTTAATCTTACACTAAAATGTTACAGGTGTGTATTATATATGTGAAATAAGCACTCATAAATCATTATTAATCGCTCTTTCTTGACTATACTTGATTTTCAACAAATGTTGTCCCGACTGTAACCATTACTGTATAATATGCTCTGTTTTACTCCGAAACCTAAATATTATGGTTACATAGTAACCCTAACCCTAGCCCACTGGTGTATTGACTTCCTTACTCCTCCCACACCTCTCATCATCCCTCACAGACTCCCTGCCTTCCTTGAATTTCTTATGCCACTCAAAACCTGATGCTCGAGTCATGCAAGATGGTCGAAAAGCAGTCTGAAGCATTCCACACGTTTTGTGGTGTTTTTTTTCCAAGTTTAAACAAAATTTTATTGCATATCGTTCTTCTAAAGTGTCCTCACGTCCAGATTGCATTTTTGAAATTCAACAGCGGTGACAATCAGGTTTTAGTAAGGTGTATTCCAATTGCTGCTGTAGCTGTTCATTTGAACCTGAAATCATAAAAATAGGTCAGTCATCTCATAAGATGTATAGCAATAACATACTGAATATCAAGAGTCAACGACAACTTTAAATGCCTGTACAAAAAAAGTCTTGAAACTTATTGAGGGCCGCACGTATATGGGATGTAAACCTTTTATACTGTTTGGAAAGAAACTGTAATTGTATTTGACACTCTTAAATCGTCATTGATCGTGCTTCTCAACTTTATTTAATAGCCAATCTATTTTTGTCTCAAAAATCCCTGAATTAATACGGACTTATTAATTCTAAAATCTAAATTGTACGTTTGCATATTTTTAGACATTCATAAATCATCGTTGATCATGCTTCTTGACTATATCCCAGTTCCAAACTAATTTTTTCCCAACTGTATCCATTCCTATGTAATGGGCACTTTCCTACTCTTAAAAATAAATGATGCGGTTGCGTATTATACATGAGAAATAAACATTTTATAGTGTTGGGAAAGTAATCGTAATTGTTTTGATACTCATAAATCATCATTGATCGTGCTTCTCAACTCTATCCCATAGCCAAACTATTTTTCTCCCCAGCGCTCTTGATTACTCTAAAATCTACATTTTTACGTTTGCGTATTATACATGAGAAGATAAAAGTTCATACGGTTTTGAAGGTAATTGTAATAGTTTTTAACACACATAAATCATCATAGATTAGGATTCCCTTCTAATTTCCCAGTGACGAACAGTTTATTGTCTCTACAGTAACAAGCGAGGTATAATACGAAGTTTTTAAATCTTAGAACTATATGTTACGGTTGCGTTTTATACATGAAAACTAAACATTTTATACCATTGTGAAGGTAGACATACTAGTTTATGACAGCCATGAATCACCATTGGTAGTGCCCACATTTTTTTCTCGCAAACATAAACGTTCACAGTATAATGCGCATTTTTGTTTAAAAATCTAAATGGTAAAGTTGCGTCTTATACATGAGAAATAAATATTTTATTATCTGTGAAGGTAACCATAACTGTTTTAACACTCATAAATCATCAATGATAGAATTCCCAACTATATCACGGTTCCAAACTATTTTCGTCCAAACTGGACCTATGCCCGTATAATACGCACTTGTTCGCTCTAAAACGAATTATACGGTTGCGTATTATACATGACAAATAAAACATTTCATAAACTTGTGAAGGTAACCGAAATTGTTTTTAATCCTAGTATGATACGCACAACATAAATGGTTGCGTGTTATACGTGAGAAATAAACATTTTAAACTCTTGTGAATGTAACTGAAATTGTTTTTGACACTCATATTTGATCGTGCATCCCAACTATGTCCCAGTTCCAAACTATTTTTTGTCCCAACCGTATCCATCTCCGTATAATACGTACTTGATTACTCTAAAACATAAATGGTAGGGTTGCGTATTATACATGAGAAATAAACATTTTATCCTCTTGTGAAGGTAACCAAAATTGTTTCTAACACTCATCAATCATCACTGATCATGCTTGCGAACTCTATCCAAGTTCCAAACTATTTTTCCTCACATCCATTCAGGTGCTGAAAGCAAAATGGTACGGTGGCGTATTATACATGAGAAATAATCATTTCATTCTGTTGGGAAGGTAAACACGATTGTTTTTGACACTGATAAATCATCATTAATCGTGCTCCACAACTATATTCCAGTTTCAAACGATTTTTTTTTGTCTCAACCGTAACCATTCCTGTATAATATTGACCCTACAATTAGAATCATACGCATTTTTTTACTCTTAGAACTATATGTTACGGTTGCGTATTATACTTGAAAAGTAAACACTTTATACTCTTGTGAAGGTAGACTCACTTGTTTATGACAGTAATAAAACACCATTATTTGTGCTTGTAAGGTATATTATCGAAAACGTACTCATGACTGTATAATACGCATTTTTTTACGCGTGTTATGCATGAAAAGAAAACATTTTATACAGATGTGAAAGTAAGCGTAATTGTTTTTGACACTCATTTTCGAGTGTCAAAAATGAGTGTCTTTGATCGTTCCAAACGCTTTCTTTGCGGTATCCATCCCTGTATAATACGCACTTTCCTACTCTAAAACCTTAATTGAATGGTTACGTATTATACATGAGGAAAAACATTCCATAGAGTGAGGAAGGTAAGTAATTGATAGTTTTTGACACTCATAAATCATCATTGATCGTGCTTCCCGACTATATCCCAGTTCAAAACCACTTTTTGTCCCGACCGTATCTATTTCTGTATAATACGCACTTTCCAACTCTTAAAGCTAAATGATGCGGTTGAGTATTATACAAGAACAATAAACATTTCATAGTGTTGGGAATGTAAGCGTAATTGTTTTTAACTCTCATAAATCATAATTGATCGTTTTTCTCATCTATTTCTTATGGCCAAGCTATTTTTATCACCGGCGTATTCACCATGTATAATACGCTCTTGATTACTCTAAAACCCAGATATTTCAGAGATTTTATAAATGAGAAGAAAGTTTATACGGTATTGAAGGTAATCTTAATTGTTTCTAACTCTCACCACCCTAACCATCCCTGTATAATGGGAACTTTTTCCCTGTGAAAGCAAGTATGGTAAAAAAAAGTATGGTTGCGTATTATACATGAGAATAAACATTTTTTACTCTTGTGAAGGTAAATGAAAATGTCTTTGACACTCATAAATCATCGTTGATCGTGCTTCCCAACTAAATCCCTGTTCAAAACCACTTTTTATCCCAACCGTATCTATCCCCTGTATAATACGCACTTCCCTACTCGTCAACCCACATTTTCCAGTTACGTATTATATAAAAGAAATAAACATTTTATACTGTTGTGAATGTCACAGTAATCGTTTTTAACATTCATAAATCATCATTGATCGTGATTCCCAAATGTATCCCGGTCCCAAAATATTTTCATCCAAGCTGTATCTCTCCATGTATAATACGCGTAAAATATGTTTACCCTTCAATCTAAATGTTTTGGTTACGTATGATACGTGTGAAAAAAAAAATTTTATACTCTTGAAATACAACAGAAATTGTTTTTGACCCACATAAATCGTATATAATCGTGCTTCGCAACTGTGTCCTGATTCAAAGCTATTTTGAGTCCCAACCGTATCCATCCCCGAATAATACGTACTTGATTACTCTAATGGTATGAAAGCTTATTATACATTAGAAAAAAATTTTTTTATCCTGACCGAAATTCTTTTGGACGCACCGAAAACCGTATTCATCACTGTATAAACCGCTCATGTTTATTCTTAAACCTAAAAAAGTATTCTACATGAAAAATAAACATTTTATACTTTTCTGAAGGTAAGTAATAATAGTTTTCGACGCTCATTAATCATCATTGATCGTTCTCCTCATCTGTATGCCAGTTCCAAACCATTATTTATCCGAAACGTATGTATCAGTGTGTAATACGCTCAAGATCACTCAAAAACCTAAAAAAGTATTATACATGAAAAATAAACATTTTATACTTTTCTGAAGGTAAGTAATAATAGTTTTCGACACTCATAAATCATCGTTGATCGTTCTTCTAATCTCTATGCCAGTTCCAAACAGCTATTTATACGAACCATATATATCAGTGTATAATACGCTTTTGTTTACTCTTAAACCTAAAAATGTATGAAAAATAAACATTTATACTTTTCCGAAGGTAAGTAATAATAGTTTTCGACGCTCATTAATCATCATTGATCGTCTGTCTCATCCTGTATGCCAGTTCATAATCATTACTTATTATAACCGTATATATCAGTGTATAATACGCTTTTGATTATTCTTAAACCTAAAAAAGTATTATACATGGAAAATAAACATTCTATACTTTTCTGAAGGTAAGTAATAATATTTTTCGACACTCATAAATCATCATTGATCGTTCTTCTCATATGTATGCCAGTTCCAAACCATTATTCATCAGAACCGTATATATCAGTGTATAATACGATTTTGTTTACTCTTAAACCTAAAAAAGTATTATAAATGAAAAATAAATATTTTATACTTTTCTGAAGGTAAGTAATAATAGATTTAAACGCTCATAAATTCATCATTGATAATTCTTCTCATTTATATGCCAGTTCCAAACCATTACTTATCCGAACCGTATATATCAGTGTATAATACCCTCTTGCTTACTCTTAAAACTAAAAAAGTATTATACATGAAAAATAAACATTTTATACTTTTCTGAAGGTACTATTTACCAACCCCTCCACTCGGGCAGGATATGACACAAGGTCAATTTTTAAACGGAGTTTAACAGGTTGAATTCAGAGAGTTCCTTCTCCTAGACTAGTTGCCTAACCAAGGCTGAAGATCCTAGTCTGTCCTACTATTTACCCATAGAGGTAATCTGAAGGTAAGTAATAATAGTTTTTGACACTCATGAATCATCATTGATCGTTCTTCTCATCTGTATGCAGACCATATTCATCAGAAGCGTATATATCAGTGTATAATACGGTCGTGTTTACTCTTAAACTTAAAAAAATATTATACATGAAGAATAAAAATTTTATACTTTTCTGAAGGTAAGTAATAATAGTTTTCGACGCTCATAAATAATTATTGATCGTTCTTCTCATCTGCCTGCCAGTTCCAAACGATTAATCATCCGAACCGTATATATCAGTGTATAATATGCTCTTGTTTACTCTTAAAGCTCAGAAAGTATTATACATGAAAAAGAAACATTCTGTACTATTCCGATGGTAACTAATAATAGTTTTGGACACTCATGAATCATCATTGATCGTTCTTCTAATCTTTATGCCAGTTCATAACCATAATTTATCTGAACCGTATATATCAGTGCATTATACGCTTTTGTTTACTCTTAAACCTAAAAATGTATTATACATGAAAAATAAACAGTTTATACTTTTCTGAAGGTAAGTAATAATAGTTTTCGACGCTCATAAATCATCATTGATCGTTCTTCTCTTCTATATGCCAGTTCCAAACCATTATTTATCTGAACCGTATATATCAGTGTATAATACGCTCTTTTTTACTCTTTAACCTAAAAAAGTATTATACATGAAAATTAAACATTTTATACTTTTCTGAAAGTAAGTAATAATAGTTTTCGACGCTCATAAATCATCATTGATTGTTTTTCTAATCTTTAGGCCAGTTCCAAACCATTATTTATCCGAACCGTATGTATCAGTGTATAATTCGCTCTTGATTATTCTTATATCTAAAAAGTATTATACATGAAAAATTAACATTTTATACTTTTCTGAAGGTAAGTAATAATAGTGTTCGACGCTCATAAATCATCATTGATCGTTCTTCTCATCTGTATGCCAGTTCCAAACCATTATTTATCCGAACCGTATGTATCAGTGTATAATATGCTCTTGTTTTCTCTTGAAACTAAAAATGTATTATACATGAAAAATAAACATTTTATACTTTTTGAAGGTAACTAATAATAGTTTTCGACACTCATTAATCATCATTGATCCTTCTTTTCATCTGTATGCCAGTTCCAAACAAAACTTATCCAAACTTCTTGTCTACTTTTAAACCTCATATTATACCTAAAAAAAAAAATAAATAAACATTTTATGATGTTGGAATGGTAAACGCAATTGTTTCTGACCCTTATGAAAAATAATTGATTGTGCTTTCCAACACTATACCTATTCTAAACTGTACAATACACACTTTCCTTCTCTCATGTGTAAATGTGACAGTTGCGTGTTATACATGCGAAAGAAACATTTTATTCTGTTCTGAAGGTAACCATAATCGTTTTTAACACGCAAAAATCATCACTGATCGTGCTTCCCGACAAATATCCCAGTGGAAAACTAATTTACGTCTTTACCGTAACCATCTCTGTATAATACGCACTTTTTCATTCTTTTTTCTTTGTCATAGGCAACACGCATCCTAACGTTTGTTAGGATGCGTGTTATATATTAGAAATAAATATTTTATGCTGTTGTGAAGACATTCGAAATCATCTTTGACACTTCTATATCATCATAGATCGTGCTTTCTTGAAGATTAGCAAGTACCAAATTAAATCATGTCCCTACCGTAACCATCCCCGTATAATACGCACTTTTCTTATTTTTAGCTTTGCGTGTTATACATGAGAAATAAATATTTAATACATTTGTGAAGGCAATCCCAGAACATAACTAATTTTGTCCATACCAAAACTATCCCTGTATAATACGCACTTTTTACTTTTAAGCCAAATGTTAGGAGTGCGTGTTATACATGAGAAAAATATTTTATATGTTGTGAAAGCCAGCGAAATCATCTTTAACATTCATATATCATCACTGATCATTTTTCCCAACTATACCTCTCTGTCTTACTAATTCATGTCCCAACTCTTACCATCTATGTATAATACGCATTTTTTTCACGCTTAAATGTAAATGTTACGTTTGCGTGTTATACAGGAGAATTCGATATTACATAAAGATTTGAAGATAAGCAAGTTTATTGTCAAGACTTTTATATATATATATATATACGAAACACTCTTCCACTGTTGCCTTGTACCATACTAATCAATTTTTCGACAATAACCATTCTTGTATAATATGTACTTTTTCACCCGTACGCCAAAAACTTACTGATCCGTTTTATGCATGAGAAATTAAAATTTCATACATATCTAAGTGGTAAGTAAACTTGTTTTCCAGACTGATATATCATCACGGAGTGTTTATCTATTATAGCGTTGTGTCATTCTATTTGTACCGTAACTATTCGTGTATAATACGAACTTTTTCCCTTTTAAATCTAAAAATTAAGAGACCGTGTTACATAAGAACTTAATATTTCATACAGATCTGCTGGCAAAAAATGTTCATCTTGCAGACAATTATATCTTCAAAGAGGATTCCCCTTGAACCAAAATAATTTAAACTTGTACCGTTCTCATTCGTATATAATACGCTCCTTTTCAGTTATAAGCCTAAAATTTAAAGTTGCATTTTATTCGTAAGAACTAGACATTTCATTCAGATATGAAAACAAGCAAGTTCGTCTTGCAGACAAATATACGTGGTGTCTTCAATAAGTTTCCAGACTTTTTTGTACAGGCATTAAAAATTGTCGTAGACTCGTGAAAATTCAGTATCTTATTCCTATACATCTTATGAGATGACTGACCATTCTTATGATTTCAGGTTCAAATGAACAGCTACAGCAGCAATTGGAATACACCCTACTAAATTCTGATTGTCACAGCTGGTGAATTTCAAAAATGCAATATGGACGTGTGGAAGAACGATATGCAATAAAATTTTGTTTTATACTTGGAAAAAATGCTACAGAAACGTATGGAATGCTTCAGACTGCTTTTGGAGCATCTTGCATGAATCGAGCATCAGTTTTTGAGTGGCATAAGAAATTCAAGGAAGGCAGGGAGTCTGTGAGGGATGACGAGAGGTGTGGGAGGAGTGAGGAAGTCAATACACCAGAGTTGATTGGCCAAAGGGTTAGGGTTACTACGTTGAGGTTTTAAGGGAGTTCAGGAAGAGATTCCTAGGGAAGAGGCCAGAACTTTTCAAATTGAGTCAGTGGTATTTCCACCAGGACAATGCACCAGTCCACAACTCCATCCTTGTCATAGACTATTTGACCAAGATTGGCATCAAGACAGTTCCTCAGCCACCAGACCTTGCTCCCTGTGACTTTTGGTTATTCCCTAGGCTCAGAGGCTGTAGTTATGAGAGAATTGAGGAGATGAAAAAGGCTGTGACGAAGGTCATTGACACGCTCACACTAGAGGACTTCCATGGGGCCCTCCCGAAGTTGTTGGAACGGTACAATAAGTGTATTGCAGCCGGGGGATATTACTTCGAAGGGGACTAGAGTTTCATGTGTGTACTATGAATAAAAGTGCCCATACGAAAAAAGTCTGGAAACCTATTTAATGATCTTCGTTTATTCTATTAAGGGTTCAATCTGTAGTGAACGCTTCCCAACTATTGGCTTGAGCCAAACTAATTTATATTTGTTCCATAATAGGTCGTGTATAATATTTTCAGACTTGTATTTTTTGCACACACATTTGGTATCCAATATTCCTATCTGATATAAATAATTTGCATACCCAGTCGGCTGGGATCGTAGAATACACCGACTGCATCTCTGCAGCGGGGTAAGACCCCCCCCCACAACGAGTGTCCTAGATACGACACTAAACCATCCGATGGAAAGGCTCCTGCCTTAGAGCTTTGGGCAATGTGGTTTACTCCTTCATTGCCATTGCTTCCAGGTCCTTTTTGACCCAGAGTGGTAGCACCTGGTAGAGACCTATGTATGGCTCAAATAGAACAAACTGTGTGCAAGCAAATGACTGATGTTGAATTGTGACTATTATATCGCCATACCTGAAACCATCTAACTGGGAGCAAAAAAGATCTCAGACTCATTTAAAAATGTTATCTACAGAATGTTTTTGTAAATCATATGTAAATCTAATGTATATAAAACACAAGTTCAAATTCTGGACAAAGCTGATTGCATTTCACATAGCTCTAATACCCTCGGGAAAGGTAGGAATCCCATTATTCTTCCTCCAGCTTTGGGTAAATAGTTGGGGAAACTGGGTTCTTTAGCCTTGGTTTGACAACCAGTCTAAGAGGAAAACTCTGAATTCAAACCTGTTAAACTCCGCTTAAAAAAATTTTCCTTGTGCCATATCCTGTCCGAGCGGAGGGGTTGGTAAATACGTACATACATATATATATATATATATATATATATATATATATATATATATATATATAATATCTAGTCAAGCGTCCGAAGACGAAACGGAGAGAATGATAATATTCTCTACGGAAATAAATTTATTATGACAACTTAACCAGGTTTGAGTTTCCATCTAATTACACACAATATATATATATATATATATATATAGGAATAAACATAATTTGGCATTAGATAACCTACAATAGTTGATATGCCATTAGACCTAACCAAACCATATAATTTACACAGAGTGGTACAGTTTCAAGTATTCCTATCAAATAACAATAATTATATAGTTTCACTATAGAAACACGAAAGTGAAAGTATGTTCACCGGATGGAGATACGGAATACTTCGACATTGTAGCAGGAGTACTACAAGGAGACACGCTAGCTTCATACCTCTTTATCATCTGTCTAGACTACGTGCTTAGAACATCGATTGATAAAATCAAAGAAAGCGGCTTCGAGCTGACAAAGAAAAGAAGCAGAAGGCACCCCGCAAAAACAATTACCGACGTCGACTACGCCGATGACATAGCGATTCTGGCAAATACACCCAACCAAGCCGAAACACTACTGCATAGTTTGGATCAAGCCGCCGCAGGCATTGGCCTCCATGTCAATGCACACAAAATGGAATCATCAAACAGGCGACATTTCCACACTAGACGGAATCTCTCTGAAACTAGTAGACAAGTTCACCTACCTAGGAAGCAGCGTCTCATCAATCGAAAAAGACATTGACACGCGGGTAACGAAGGCATGGACAGCTATCGATAAGCTATCGATCATATGGAAATCAGACCTGACCGATAAAATGAAACGCGGTTTCTTCCAAGCAGCGGTCGTATCGATACTGCTATATGGATGCACTACATGGACGCTAACAAAACGGCTGGAGAAAGAGCTAGACGGCAATTACACAAGAATGCTGCAAGCAATATTGAACAAGTCCTGGAGGCAACACCCCACAAAGCACCAACTATACGGCCACCTATCACCCATCACGAAAACTATCCAAGTTAGACGAACCAGACATGCAGGACACTGCTGGAGAAGCAGGGACGAGCTCATAAGTGATGTACTCCTATGGACCGCCACATATTGCCGATCAAAAGCAGGACGACCAGCTCGAACCTACATACAGTAGCTCTGTGAGTATACGGGATGTAGCCCTGAAGACCTGCCAGAGGCGATGAACGATAGGTCAGGGATATCCGTGCTGGCGGCACGACATGCTGATGATGATGATATAGTTTCATCTATAATCCATAGTTGACAATCTAAGCTTCAAGTAAATCTTCTTAAAATAGATAACTTCAATTTATATGTCATCAAGTATAACTATTGAATACAATTAACTTTTAAATAGATCAATTTTACCGACACGTAAGACTCAAATAACTACTGCCTCTCCGAATTATAATGGACCTGGGAGTAATGGCAATGGAGCGATACTCCATACCCTCTAGATCTCTGGAACTTGAACCTTATCATTAGAACCTGTTTAGTGTCATATACAGGACAACCATTTTACAGGTAGGTCTTGCCTCTCTGCAGCCTATACACTGAGCCTATTCTCACCCAAGCCGATTGGGCGAACATATATGTGTGTGTGTGTGTGTGTGTGTGTGTGTGTGTGTGTGTGTGTGTGTGTGTGTGTGTGTTTTCTTGGTCCAACGAAAGGTAAAAGTAAATATTCTAAAATAAAAATATACAAATATATCCTTTGAATATATTGCTCTTTCACACACACACACACACACGTAAACACACACACAAAATCACTCAGGGAGAAAGATTGGTGGTCAGTCTAACTTTATGCCATATCATCTGTCAAGTATTAATTGAAGAGAAAGGAGTAATGAAGAAGAACAAGAAAACCCCGAAAATATACAGAACATTTACTTCCTGAAGACGACGTAAAACATCAGAAACACGAATTGAAGAAAAATGAATAAATAAATAAAAAATCCCCTTGTGGACCTTTTTATTATAAAGTATATATATATATATATATATATAAGTTGACCGGCCGTCGTCGAAGGGACCCGAAGGCTCCATTTTTAATAGCTACTAAACCGAGGTGTAGGGGAGGGCGATACTCCTTTCCCTGGATTGCTACACTTACCCTTGATTGGTATCTTACGATACTGCATGTTAAGCAAGGAAGCATCAAGTACCATTTTTAAGGATTTGGTATGACTCGACTTGGGATTGAACCTCGGTCTTCCGGACCATTGGCGAGTACTCTGTTGTTTTTATTTATGCCTTTAGTATATTTTTGACGTTTAGTCTATTTATAAGGAATCTTTCAACGTTTTATTTTAACTGGAAATGTGCAATTTTATAAACACCAAGAAATTTTGGGACCGGAAAAAACTTTATTATTAAAATTAAAAAGGAAAAATTGCTGAATATGTTTCTACATCAAAATTCACTTAAAATTTTGCAAGAGCGAAAAAATTTCTCTTTTTCCTTTTGTTATCATTTGTGCAAATTTGTTTGGCCTTTATATTATCATTGTGAAATAAGATAAAATAAAATAATCTACTGCTTATCAAAATCAAAGAAATAGGAATGTTTTCTCAAAGAAACGTGTTTCAATCATGTGATTAAAGAACTCACACACACACACACACACACACACACACAGCTCTATATGCATGCATATATATACGAGGGTCGTACAAAATGTTCTAAGCCTCACCCAGAATGAGTCGGAAAAACAAAACATTTTTTTTTACTATTGTTTATTATTGTTCTCCTTGACATCCGTTCAAATGTTCCAACTATGCTTAAGCATTGCAATCTCATCGCAGAAGGTGGCATCCTTATCCTCCCAAAAACTTTCCCGCAGCACATTTGACCTCATAATCGTTTTTAAAATGGTGACGACTCAAGTAAGATTTGAGTTTAGGAAACAGGAAGAAGTCGAATAGACCTAAGTCTGCGACGGGGGAATGTGGTTGCAATCCAAAGTCACAGTCGGCTGTTTCAGCTCCTGCAAGCTTAGCTGTGGGAGCAGGCGTTTTATCCTTAAGCAAAATCACACCTAACGTCGGCTTCCCTCAGTGTTCCGACGTAACTTCTTCCTTCATTTGCCTTAATTTTGATACATAGTACAGTCCATTAATTGTTTTTTTATCTTTTCCAGATAGTCTATCATGATTACATCTTTAGAATCCCCAAATCCACTTTCAGACAAATACCCTTGGAAAAGGTATGACCTCTCTTATCCACCTCTAGTACTGGTTTATATAAATAAGGCTTGGACATTAAGCGACGAAGTTTGATATACTATTAAACGAAGGATCCGAAACCTTATATTTTACATTTTCAATCAGGCAGTTACCTCTCAAAGGGCATCTCTCTCTCTTTCTCTGCAGTTGCATCTGTCATTCTGGTAATTTTTCTATGTAGTATTTCCAAATTTTGTTTGCTCATGATTTTCTTAATATTACCCATGCAACAATGATTTATTTTAAAATTATTTTCATTAAACTATTTATTAAGTGTTAAAGATTTTTCAAAGTTCTCTAAATCAACAGGTTAAAATATTCTCCCCACATTAGTTCAAACAGTTTTACCGGAGAGAGAGGAGATAGGACTGTATTATTTTTTTTCTTTTATTGTTGTGTGCAGTTACGGCTCGTCGATAAGTACCGCTTAACTGCTGGTATATATACCCGTGATATAATGGTTATTTTCTCAGTATATAAACACGACGAACCAAGTTCAAATCCAGGACGAAGCTCTTTGCACTAATACCCTTAATAAAAGAATACCAGCTAACACAGTGAAAAATTGATTAGGGTTGAAAAACAAAAAAAAAAAAGAACAAAAGGTACAGACACAAATATGAAGAATATTGCAGTGGAATTTAACATTGAAAATCAAGAAAAGATCAGAATGCTTGGAGAAAAGGAAACCTACAAATACTTGGGAATATTAGAAGCGGACACTATCAAACAAGCGGAGAAAAATGAAAAACTTAAAAAAGAATATCTCAGGAGAACGAGAAAACTACACAAAACAAAACTATATCTTATCAAAGGGATAAACATCTGGGCTGTCCCTCTTCTAAAAAAAAGTTATTGAACGTGAAGGTAACGTTGATACCAATTGTCATTAGTGCGCTCGAAACAATCCTCAAAGACTTGGTCAAGGGAATGGTAGACTTAGAAATCAGAGGACAAGCCAAAAGCAAACTGCAGCATAATTGAGATCGGCCAAAATACTGAGAAGAGTGCTGGAGACATGAGAAGACAGACTATCACTCAGACTCCAGTGAAAGACCATCAGCTGGTAAAAAAATAAGTGCAAAAAGTAGTCGAAGGAAACATATGTGTTGCTATGAAGTTCTTCTCAAAGGTAAATTTTGGTAACTGTCAATTTAAATCCATTGATTTTCGTGTCTCGTAAAATCGTTTGCTTAACATTTGTATTTAAATGAAGACTCGCTAATTGCCCAAAGTTTATTCCAGGTGAATATTTTTGAGACGACGAAATAGATTTGTTTATATTATGCGGCTTAATTCCATGACTAGTGTAATTGTTTAATTATTGAAATATCTGTAGCCTTAAGGGAATTCCCCCTCCCACAACCCCCCAAAAAAGCCCCCCAAAAAACTCCCCAACCAAACATGAATTATTTAAAATATTAAAACCTTAAAATGAAATTTAATCCATTATAAAATTTAAACAACGTAAAAAATAAACGGCTAACACTCCCCTTTCCCCAAAATAAAAGTTTGGAATGGGAGATTCTAGAATTAGCACGTGCTGTTCAATCGTTGAAATGGGTAATATATATATATATATATATATATATATATATATATATATATATATATATATAACCACAGTAGTTTGAAAACATTAGAGTCGAAGGAAACATATGTGTTGCTATGAAATTCTTCTCAAAGGTAAATTTTGATAACTGTCAATTTAAATCCATTGATTTTCGTGTCTCGTAAAATCGTTTGCTTAACATTTGTATTTAAATGAAGACTCGTTAATTGCCCAAAGTTTATTCCAAGTGAATATTTTTGAGACGACAAAAAAGATTTGTTATTAAATTTAGATCACTTGTGACTCTTCTGTAACTGAGGAAATCTGTATTCGATTGGGACTGAAAGTATTAAAATGTTTCCATTCTAATATTAGGAATGTATTAGAAGCTACGAATTTATAATATTACCAGCTCAGTAGAAAATTGACCATCGGGTAATAGGAAACAGGAAGATTAAACGGGAATGATAATCTTATGTTATAAGAGTAAGTAATAGGACTTTAACTAAGTCAAAACTTAGGGGGGGGGTGACCCATGACTGTCGTCAGTCACGTCTGTGTCAGGTGCGCAAATTGTAAACAACCCCTGGGCCTGGTATAGCCACAATATACCACCCATGATAAAGATGTCAAATTCATATTTTATACAACGTGGGGCCCAGGACTCGGACTTGGGTGTCATGATCGGCAGGTGTTCTCTTGATAGCCAACATGGGAGACCCGATGTCATCCTGCGAATGTTGGCTGTTCTCTTTTCAGGTACACAAATACTGACTTAAAGAACCACACCAACCAGAGACCTAAACGGAAAACATGAACTAGGGAAGACAACCAACTTGCATTACATTGCTATTTTAAGAGTAACCCACACAAAGAGTATACAGGAAAAGAATGATGGAGATACAGCAAGAACTTTCTAACTTTCAGATAACTAGTCAGAGACTCCCTGATCAAATTAGAACGATAATGAAGAAGGGTTGGTTTTCAGAACTCGAAATAATTGAAATACACCAAAAAATAAATGATCAAGAAAGGAGAAATACATTACCTGACACACCAAATATCAACAAATAAAAACAGTCCATCCAAAATGAACCAACTTCGGATAATGGAAACCCCACCCAACCAAACTCTACACAACAAAACAGCCTAGAACTAACACAAGAACAAAAGTTAATTCTAAAAAATTTAAAGAGAATTTTAAACAGTGAAAAGACCACCCTACCATCATTAAGAAACATTGAATGGAGAATAGTTAAGGCAGAGACAAATAAAGTGAATCAAGTACTGACATATATATCAACAAATGACATAACCGAATTAAATGAACTAATTTATGCTGGAGCGAAATTATTTTGCGAGAAAATTGGGATCCCCTCAAAAAACACAAAAACACGTAAGAAAAGTCAAAACCAGGATGGGAATTTCGACTAGAAACTCAGATAGAAAACCTACGAAAACAACTGAAAGTGATAAAACAAATGAGAAACTCTGAAATAAATAGAAACAGGGAAAAAAGACAACGCAGGAAAAACTTACGATACAACTTGAGGAAATATACCAGAAAGTACTAGCAAAAGAAGGAAGGTTAAAAAGATATCGACAAAGGGTATAACAATACAGACAAAATATGACATTCCAAAACAATGAAAGAAAATTCTATCAACAATTGGGAGGAGATGACAATAAAACATATCAACAGCCGAATGCAAAAAAAACTGAACGATTCTGGTCTAAAATATGGCAACCAAAACAACATAACGAAAAGGCTGAATGGATAAACCATATCACAAAAGAAACTAGAACAACTCGAAGAAGGCCCGAAAACTTAAATACACACCGATTTACTCAAAACGACACTTACAAAGGTATCAAACTGGAAAACGCCAGGCCATGATGGAATACATGGTTTCTGGTTCAAGAAGTTCACCTTAATTCAGACAGACTAGCATTAGAAATGAATAAATGCCTACAAACAGCACACGTACCCGAGTGGATGACTAAAGGAAGGACCACATTGATACAAAAGGACCCAAACAAAGGAACCACCCCAAACAATTACAGACCCATAACGTGCTTACCAATGATGTGGAAAATATTAACAGCACAAATAAGGGAAGAGATTTACTCCTCTCTAACAAGCCGCGGATTGTTCCCTGACAAACAGAAAGGATGCTGCAAAGGATCCAGAGGCACAGCAGAACTACTTTACATAGATCAACACATCCTAGATGAGAGATAACCAGACGGGAAAATCTAGCTATGGCCTGGATTGACTACAAGAAGACATATGATATAGTTCCGCATAGCTGGATAATAAACAGCCTCAAAATGTACAAAATATCAGACGAAGTCATAAACTTCATCGACAAAACTATGAAAACCTGGAGAGTTGAATTGACCGCAGGAGGAAGAAGATTAGCTGAAACAAAGATCCAAAGAGGGATTTTCCAAGGAGATGCTCTATCACCCTTACTATTCATAATTGCCATGATGCCTCAGAAAATGCACAGCCGGATACAAACTCAGCAGATCACAGGAAAAAGTTAATCATTTAATGTACATGGACGATATCAAACTTTTTGCAAAAAATGAAAAAGAACTGGAAACCCTAATACACACAGTTAGAATATACAGCCGGGACATAGGAATGGAATTTGGCATAGAAAAGTGCGCAATGCTTGTAATGAAAAGCGGCAAACGGCAGCAAACTGACGGAATGGAACTACCAAAACAAGGATAAGATAAAATGCTCACAGAAAACGAAACCTACAAAGACTTGGGCATCTTGGAGGCTGACATCATCAAACAGGCGGAAATGAAAGAAAAAATTCAGAAAGAATATCTCAGGAGAACTAGAAAACTACACGAGACAAAACTCAATAACAAAAATCTTATCAAAGGAATAGATACCTGGGCTGTACCTCTCGTTAGATATTCTGGACCCTTTCTCAAGTGGACCAGAAACAAACTTAAACAAATGGACCAAAGAACAAAAAACTAATGACAATGCATAAGGCATTACATCCCAGAGACGATGTTGACAGACTATATATTTCAAGAAAAGAGGGAGGAAGAGGACCCGCCAGCATTGAAGACAGCGTTGACGTATCGATACAACGACTCAAAGACTATATACAAAAAACACGAAGGAGGACTCATTACAGCCACCAGGAAAGAAACTGAGAATACGATGAACAACACAATGACAATAACTAGGAAGCAAAAATGGGAAGGAAAACAACTCTATGGGCGGTTTAAACGACTAATAAACAATATCTCACACGACAAAACTTGGACATGGCTAAGAAAAGGAAACTTTAAGAGAGAAACAGAATCTTTCCTAATAGCAGCACAAGACAGCGCCATAATCATATGAAAGCGAGAATAGATAAAGCTCTACAAAATAGCAAATGCAGGCTATGTGGTGACAGAGTTTAAACCATCAATCATATAATAAGCGAATGCAGCAAATTAGCACAGAGGGAGTATAAGGCGAGACACGACTGGGTCGGCAAGGTGATTCATTGGGAAATGTGTAAGAAACTTAAACTCGACCATACTAACAAATAGTATATGCACAACCCAGCACCTGTCATAGAAAATGCCACTCATAAACTCCTATGGGACTTTAACATACAAACTGATCACCTAATCCCGGCCAGAAGACCAGATTTAATAATAATTAACAAAAAAAAGAGAACTTGCAAAATAGTCGACTTCGCTGTCCCGGCTGACCCCAGAATAAAACTGAAAGAATGTGAAAAGAGGGATAAGTACTTTGACCTTGCCAGGGAATTGAAAAAGCTGTGGAACATGCAGGTGACAATTATACCAATTGTGATTGGTGCGTTTGAACAGTAACTAAAGGATTGCTAAAGGGACTAGCGGACTTGGATGTTGGTGGACGAATGGAGACCATCCAAACGACAGCATTGTTGACAATGGCCAGAATACTAAGCGAGTCCTGGAGACTTGAGGAGACTTGCTGTCACTCAGACTCTAGTGAAAAACCATCGGCTAACGCTGATGTGAAAAGCTCTTATGAGTGAATAATAATAATAATAAACTAGACACGACTGAGTGGGCAAGATGATCCACGGGGAGATGTGCAAGAAATTTAAATTTGACCATATGAATATGCTCAACCCAGCAGCTGTCCTAGAAAATGACACCCATAAACTCCTGTGGAACTTTGACGTACAGACGGATCACCTAATCTCGGACAGAAGACCAGACCTAATAATGATCAACAAAAAAAAAAGAGAATTTGAAAAATTGTCGACTTTGCTGTCCCGGCTGACCACAGAATAAAACTGAAAGAATATGAAAAGAACGACAAGTACCTCGACCTTGCTAGAGATTTGAAAAAAAGGTGACAATTGTACCAATTGTGATTGGTGCTTTTGGTACAGTAACTAAAGGATTACTAAAGGGACTGGAGGACTTGGAAGTTGGCGTCCGAGTGGAGACCATCCAAACAACAGCATTATTGAGAACGGATAGAATACTGAGAAGAGTCCTGGAGACTTGAGGAGATTTGCTGTCACTCAAACTCCAATGAAAGACTATTAGCTAACGCTGATGCGAAAAACTCTAAAGGAGTAAATGATGATAATGACAATAATAATAATAACAATAATAATAACAATAATAACAACTATAATATTAATAATAACAACAACAATAATAATAGTAATAATAAATAACAACAATGGAAAATAATAAATCAAACCTAGGTGAATGAATTAACTTTACCTCCCTTCCCATCACGCCCTAAAATTAGATCACCCTTCTCATCATGCCCTAAAATCTAAATCACCTCTCCTATTATGCTACGTACAGTGGTATAAAAAGAGGCACCCATCAGGTAGAAACCTTGTAGCCTAGTGATCACTGCGAGAAACGGACACTCAGCAAACACAGCTAACTCTGTGTCTACGCTCTTCAAGCAGACACTTCCTCGTTTCATTTGTCGCATAACGCGGTTGGATCCTGTGAGTGTTCCTCGTGCAGTATGTCTTTATCCAGAATAGCTCAGCGTAGCACATGCTTCAATTGGGTCGAATTCCGAGTTTTCTTTCTCCTAGACCGGTTGCTATACCAGAGTTAAAGAACTCAGTCTGCCCAACCATTTACACGTAGCTGGATGGAGAAAAGTTGAATTCATTTGGTTCTCCAGGATATTAGCACAATATGAAATGCAAACTGCTTCGGTTAGGATCTGAACACGGGTAGCCGACTCCATTTCCTACGATGATAACCGTTGCAGTTTGGTTTGATTTAGTTTTATGGCATATCAACCATTGTAGGTTATTTAATGTCAACTCCTTTTTATACACATATATTAGATATATGATTTCTAAAAACATTTTATTGATAACATTTTTAAACGAGCCAGAGCACATTTTCTTTTTGCACAGTTAAATGGTTTCACACACTTCTATCTAATACAGATAATTCTATTTACTTTTAATCATTTGTTTGCACCCAGTTAAATGTTTACAAGTATTGCTATTTAACACTATCGATTTAATTAAACAGTCATTTGTTAATACACAGATGATAAAACAGTTCTATTTCAAATAATTCAGTTTAGTAAAAGTCAACAAAGTTAAAAGATTCCAAGTATTGCTATGTATCACTAACGATTCAATTAAACATCAGTCATTTGTTTACTCACAGTTAAATAATCAAACAGTTTTATTTCAAACAATTCAGATTAGCTCAAGTACATTTTTGGTTTACACTCAGCTTAAATGTCAAACAGTTCTATTTGAACCATTGATAGGACTCTATCAGGTGTTACCACTCCAGGCCAGAGTACACCTGGGAGCAATAGCAATAAAGATGTACTCTGAATTCCCTAAAGCTCCAGCATTAATGAAGCCTAACTATCAGGTTTAGTGTCCTATCGGGACATTTGTTGGGCGGGGGGGGGCCTTACTCCGCTGCTGAGTTACAGTCGGTGTATTCTACAGCCCTAACCGACTGGAATAGATAACCTTTACGCCACTAGCGCCTTCACATACAAATAGACATGCATGCGTACACATGCAAACACTTATACACACATAACCGCGCGTACGTGCACATGCACACGACCATTTAGATAGATAGATAGATAGATAGATAGATAGATAGATAGAGAGAAACAGATTTTGACACTCATACAGATTGATAGCAATATATATATATATATATATATATATATATATATATATAGAGAGAGAGAGAGAGAGAGAGAGAGAGAGATAGATAGATAGATAGATAGATAGAAACAGATTTTGACACTCATACAGATTGATAGCAATATATATATATATATATATATATATATATATATATATATATAGATAGATAGATAGATAGATAGATAGATAGATGCTTCAAAATACCAAAGAATTGAACCTTTTAAGTCATTTTATTTGAATGTAAAGAGTTAACACATTATAATTAAAATTTGAACAGCTAGTTTGTTTTGTTTTGTTTTTTGTTTTTGTTTTTATTTTTTTGTTTTTTCGATCAGCGACTTAATATTTCATTATAAAAGCAGTCAGAACAACTGCTTTTCAACTGCATCTGATGTTTTTGATGATATAAAAAAACGATTTGTATGTTTATATATTTCCCTTGATATTAATATAATACAGGTGTTAATGCTCGACTTTTGATAGTAGCAACTCAACGATACAGAATAAAAACTAATCGTAATAGTACAGTATGTAAAGTCGTTTACCGATCTGATCGTTGTTTGTACATAATTTATACATTTCGCCAGGCAGTAGAAGAGGAGAAGTTAATCTCGTGATATTGATTTCGATCCTCGCTGGATGGACTACACCAGTAGAAAAAAAGAAAGTCTTACCTAAATGAATATTTATATGGGTCAGTTAATAATTCAATTTCAATCGAAAAATGTGATGACAAACAACAATTGGTGCTTATTTAATAAAAGACCTTATTTCGTTTGCTTTGGTTACATTTTATGGCATATCAACCCTTATGGGTTATTGAATGTCATATCCTGTTCATCAACACACACACACACACACACATATATATATATATATATATATATATATATATATATATATATGATTTGTAAGCGAATAGTTTGTGGATATTTTTAAAACGCGCCAGAGCTCATTTGTTTGCACACAGTTGAATGGTTTCCCGTGTTGCTATCTAACACTAATAACGTCAGTAAAGTTGGTGACCTTAATCGAGGGCGACCAGAAGGCTCCATTTTCGATAGCTCCTACACTGAGGTGTAAGGGGGGTGCTACTCCTTTCCCTGGATTGCTCTACTTTACCCTTGATACGTACCTTATATTGCTGAGAGTTAATCAAGGAGGTATCAAGTACCATTTTTAAAGTCTTTGGTAAGACTTGACCTGGGATTGAACCCAGGTCTCCCGGAACACTGGCGAATACTCTACCCAGAAGACTAATGAGCCGGTAATTTAATATCATTTATTTGCTCGCAGTTAAATGGTTTCAAGTATTGCGATGTGATATTCATGATTCGTTTTAACTTGTCATTTCTTCGCACACTGTTATATGATTTTAAGTGTAGTAAATGATTAAATAGTCCTATTTAGCCCATATATAGGACTCTTGTTGGTACAACCCTCCGAGACAGGGTGGACTTGGGAGTATTGCCAATGAAAGGGTACTTCAAAAAGCTCTACCACTTGGTAGTTTAGTGTCATACGTTTCGGGGATGGGTACCCTCTCGCAGAAGTGCTGTTGGCGCATTCTTCAGCTCTTTCAAACCGACCGGGTGGAGTTTTTACCAGCGGAAAGATTTATAGGTTTGGTTTTGGTTTTTCGTTTTTAATGGCATATCAACTTTTGTAGGTTATTTAATGCCAAAGTCTTTCTCCTAGAAGAACAGTAGTGGTATTATTTAACCCATAGCTGGAAGGATAAAGGGGGTTCATACCTTTCCCAAGGGTATTTGCCCGAAAGGGAACGTAATAGCGCGCCTGGAGTACGAACTCGCTTACTACGATTCCGCAGCCCATCACTTTAACCATTACACCACGAGGACACCCCCTGGAAAAATTTATAGTTATATTTGATAATAAACAGTAATTGTATAATCAAGTTGCTAAGTGCCATGCCTTCCGAGATGCCTTATTGCTGTTTAATTAGCTTTACTCAAATAAAAATTGGTTATTGAAATTTGCCTTCGAGATGTATTGAAAATCATTTGTCTGTTGTCGGTACCCTGTTGATATTCAAATTTAGTTTCGAATAAGTCCACGAATAAATAACACTTAGTGAGGATCTAACTCACTATTTCTAGGTAAATGTTCTGTCTCTTGCTCCACAGCGAGGTGCCCATTATATACCCCCCAATCGGCAGGGCTTAGATTATGCAAACTGTATCTCCTCCGAAAAGGCATGACTCCACTCCCCATAAGAATGTGCTCCTGGGTATGACACTAGACTTCAACTAGAGATCTGGAGTGTGTGGTGCCACCTCTTCATTGCCATTACTCCAAGGTCCACTCTCACCTGAATGTTAGTACGTGTTATCTATGGGTCAAATAAGTAAGTAAAGTTGGCGACCTTAGTCGAGGGTGACCCGGAGGCTTTCTTTTCGATAGCTACTACACCAAGGTGTAGGGGAGGGCACTACTCCTTTCCCTGGATTGCTCCATTGTACCCTTGATCCTTACTTTCTAGTGCCGAGTGTTAAGCAAGGTAGCATGAAGCACCATTTTTTGAGTCGTTGGTATGACTCGGGCCATTGGCAAACACTCTAACCATTATTCCAATGTCCAGTATATATGGGTCAAATAGATATATTCAAAAATTATTCGTATTTGATAAAATACTTGATTGCAAATAACTGTAATTTTTTTTTATTTTGAGAATAGTTGATTGAAGCTATAATTGTTTACCAAGGATCATTATTAGTCATTTAAAATCATATATCTTTGTGCAAACAAACGACTATTTTTAACACTCTGGCCCGGAGTGGTAGCACCTGATAAGGCCCTATCTATAGGTTAAATAGAACTAACAGCATACTTATGCTAAACTGAATTGTTTGAGTAAACTGAATAGCTTGAAATAGAAATGTTTTTGACTATTAAACCGTACTTACATTTAAACTGCGTGCTTATGCTTAACTGAATTATTTGAAATAGAACTGTTTTTCGACATTAAAATTGTATTTACGCTTAACTGAATTGTTACATATAACTTCTTGAATAGTTTGAAAAAAATGTTTTTGACAATTAAATTGTGTACTTATGCTAAACTGAATTGTTTTAAAAAGAACAGATTATTTACATAAAAATGGATTTGGCGTTAAATAACCTACAAAGGTTGATATGCCATAAAACATAACAAACCAACCAACCGACTATTTTTAAATAGAAATAATTACTAGAAAACATATAATTTTTAGTATTAGATAGGAATACTTGAAACCATACAATTGTGCGCAATTATTTGTACTAGATATCCTATAAGTTAAGTAAAGTTGGCGACCGTAGTCGAGGGCGACCAAAAGGCTCTTTTTCAATAGCTATTACACCGAGGTGCTACTCCTTTCCCTGGATTGCTCCACTTTACCCTCGACACGTACCTTATATTGCTGAGTGTTAAGCAGGGAGGTATCACGTACCATTTTTAAAGTCTTTGGTATGATGCGACCTGGGATTGAACCCAGGTCTCCCGTATCATTGGCGAACACTCTACCCACAGGGCCAATGAGCCGGTTAGGTATCATATAAGTATATGCAAAAAAAGCACCTCTAAAGAAACAAGACAAAAAATGTAAATCTAAATGTATGATACTATTTACCAACCCCTCCGCTCGGGCAGGATATGACACAAGGTCAATTTTTAAGCGGAGTTTAACAGGTTTGAATTCAGAGTTTTCCTCTTCCTAGACTAGTTGCCTAACCAAGGCTGATGAACCTAGTCTGTCCTACTATTTACCCATAGCTGGAGGGAGAATAATTGGATTCATACATTTCCCAAGGGTATTAGTGCTATGTGAAATGCAATCAGTCTCGTCCAGGATTTGAACTCGTGTCGCCGTGTCCAATTCCTACACCACGGACACCTCTAAATGTATGATGAACGCGATTCCCTGACCTCTGGACATAACATTAGCCTCCATACCGCATATATACAGAAATACATGAAATCACCGCTTGATCAGAGTGTGTCGGGTGGTGTTATGGTTAGCAAGTTAGATTAGCTAACCTTCACAAGTGAGTTTGAATCTCATTGGGTGCCCCATTCATATGGCCTTGTGTCACATCTAAGTAAAAAGCTTAGTAAATCACTACTACTACTCACTGTTTGATAGCACTTAAAACAGCTGTAAATTTAGTTAAAGCTAAAAGTGATAAATACAGGAAAATTGCAAAAGCCCTCAAAAAACCCAAGAACATAAGATCTAAAGGATATGAGGTTCTATCACATCCTCCATACTCACCAGACTTAGCACCGACAGATTTTCTTTCTCTCTCTCTCTCTCTCTCTCTCTCTCTCTCTCTCTTTCTCATGAAGAAGAAGAAGTTTTCCTAAGTGGCAAAACATTCAGAAATAAAGAAGAAATTTAAAACGGTATTTCCAAATTTTTTCAAGGTCCATTTTTCTTTTCTTTCCCAGCCGTGTTGTCTTCGGTCCGGACGTAACAAAAATAAGATTTATTACTTTTTTGGAATTAATGATCCGGAAAAAAAAACACGAAAATGTTTAATCGATAAATTTCTTAAATTAAAAATCGTTTCACAAAAGCTGTATCAATTTTTTAAAATGATAAAAAGTTGGAAATTTTTAGTTTTATTTATTGTGTTAAAACATTCGGTGCAAAGTTTTGTTTATTTGTTTTCTTTGTTTAATTGCCTTTCAACCTTCGTGGGTTATTTACTGCCAAACTATTCTTGTAGAACAGTAGTGTTATTGATGGGAGGATAAGACGGTTCATGCCTTTCACAAGGTTATGAATCCGAAATTGAACGCAATAGCACAATTGGCAAAGATTTTATTGAAAACAAAAAGGTTCGTTCAAAAAGCCTCACCCAGAAGGAAGAACCATACGTGAGCAGGGACCAGTGGGCTGGGGCTATAGAATACACTGACTGCTTCTCTGCAGAAGGGTAAGACTCCCCGAACGAGTGTCCTGGATATGACACTAAACAATCTGATGGTGAGGCTCCAGTAATGTTGGAGCTTTGAGGAATGCGGAGTAGCCCTTTATTGCCATTGCTCCCAGGTCCACTTTGGCTCGGAGTAGTAGCACCTTAAAGGGTCCTATCTACGGGTCAAATAGAGTAGACGGTGTACTTATGCTAAACTGAATTGTTTAGATATACCTATTTTGACTTTTAAACTGTATACTTACGTTAAACTGAATTGTTTGAAATAGAACTGTTTATATGTATAAAAACGAATTTGACATTAAATAACCTACAGTGGTTGATATGCCATAAAACCAAACCAAACCAAACTACACCTGAGCATTTTTATTGAGACAACGCACTACCACTTCTTTAAAAAATAATTAGAAAAACTAACTCAGATTTCTGTCTTAACTTCTGTAAAAGGTGTGTGACAAATCCTTAAAAAAAACCTGAATGAAAGATTTAAAGCAAACAGTGAAAAAACTCTGGTTCTCCATCCCCGAAAAAAATCTAGTTGGCTGCGTCTGTTGCCAAAGTAAAGACTTCGACTTTTGGCAATTCTGAAGGCGTAATCATGATAGACTAGGTGGAAAATGAACAAAACTAGGCAGCAGAATTAAGATAACAGAAGGAAGCAATTAAGTCGAAACACAGACGGAAGCCGACAATGCGCCTATTCATACTGCCCAGGTTGCAGTAGCAGAAGCAGCCAACTATGACTTTAAAAAAAAATACCCCATTTCTCTTACTCACCAGATTTAGGTCTATCTGACTTCTTCCTAGTTCAACTCAACTTCCACCTGCGTGGTTTGCATTTTGAAAACAACGATGAGCTCATATGTGTTGTGGTGAAGTTTTTCGCTACTTTCTTCCGTGATGGAATGACAATGCTTGAGTATCACTGGACCAAATGCATTGATGTCAGGGTGGAGGAGCTATATTGAAGAAATAACGAAAAACTGCCTTGTTTCTCCGATTCCTTCTGGGTGAGGAACTTTTTGACCGACCCTTATATATAAACATATATATATTATTCGGTCCAGTTAAACCAGAGTTGGGAGTAATTCCTACAGGACAAGAAAATCATTCAAAAACTGAACATTTACATTTTAACGAGGAGATAACTCTTCACCCATCTTCATCCCATCCCGTGTCTATTCTGATTTATTTTAGCCATAAGATCTGAAGAAGTCTTGTTAAATTTTTCTTCGTGTTTTTGGTTTACATCAGAAACACATAACAGGATGGAAATAAATTTATAATCCTAAAGTAACCGGTCTTCGGTTTTTCTTAAAGAATATATATATATATATATATATGATAGTCGTTCAAAAATTTATTAATATAATTTCTGAAGAAAAATTATTGATGAATAAATTGGTTAATTGATATTGATCTGTAGATGACATATATATATATATATATATATATATATATACATACATATATATATATATATATATATGCATATATATATATACATATATATATATATATATATACATATATATATATATATATATATGTATATATATATATATATATATATATATATATGATTTAAACTAACGGATCGACTTCAATCCCAGCTTATTTTATCGTATTTGCTATCGATCAAAATTTCACATCTATATATATATATATATATATTGCAGTAATATATTTATAATTCAAGTTTCAAAATTTCTTCATCATCAGGTAAGTGTAGGTGATCGGTAATACCCGATGATCTAGGATTTGTGAAACTTAAAGTTATAAATCAAGTGATATTGTTTGTTTTTGTTTTTATAAAATTGCTCGATTGTCTCTGCAATAACTTTGCATTGAGTATAATTTTTTTTTAATACTGTTTTCCCGGCCGTTTTAGGTTGGTCGCTTGCTTGCTTGCTTGCTTGGATTTATAGCATACAACTCTCGTAGGTTAGTTAATGCCAAATCCCGTTTACATATATATATATATATAACACAAAAGTGAAAGTCCTCTCACCAGATGGAGACATAGACTACTTAGACATTATAGCAGGTGTGATGCAATGAGATACATTAGCTCCATACCTGTTTATTATCTGCCTAGACTACGTGCTTAGAACGTCTATAGATTTAATGAAAGAAAACGGTTTTAAGCTGGCAAAGGAAAGAAGCAGAAGATACCCCGCACAAACAATTTACGGATGTGGACTATGCCGATAACATAACGCTTCTAGCAAATACACCCGCCCTAGCCGAATCCCTGCAACATAGCCTGGAACGAGTTGACAGGTGGCATAGGCCTCCTTGTCAACGCAGACAAAACAGAATACATGTGCTTTAATCAAAGAGGTGACATCTCCACACTAAAGGGTGGGCCTTTGAAACTGGTGGACAAGTTCACCTACCATGGAAGCAGCATCTCATTAACCGAAAATGACATCAACATGCAAGTATGGACTGCTGTTGATAGGCTATCGGTCATATGGAAGTCAGACCCGACCGATAAAATAAAACGCAGTTTTTTCCAATCAGCGGTCGTATCAATACTGCTATTTGGATGCACCATGTGGATGCTAACTAAACGTATGAAGAAAAAGCTTGACGGCAATTACACAAGAATGCTGCGAGCTATATTGAACTGGAGGCAAAACCTTACAATGCTGCAGCTGTAAGGCCACCTACCACCCATCACAAAGACTTTCAAAGTTAGACGGACCAGACATGCAGGACCCTTATGGAGAAGTAAGGACAAACTCATAAGCGATGTACTCTAGTGGATCCCTTCACACAGAGGAGCAAAGGTTGGACGACCAGCTAGAACCTGTATACAGCAGCTCTGTGCCGATACAAGACGTATCCAGGAAGACCTCCTGGGAGCGATGGACGATAAAGACGCATGGCGAGAGACGGTCAGGGAGATCCGTGATGACAGCGCGATGATATATATATGGGGGGGCTGCACATTTGAATGTCTAACAATTCAGTTACTTATGAAAACATTTGTTTATAGTGGGGAAGTCTTGAGATGATGGTTGTTAGGTTAGTTGAGTCTTATGGCATATCAACTCTTGTGGGTTATTTAATGCTAAATTCTGTTTATACATAGATATATGGAGTAAATACATATGATTTGTCAGCAAATAGTTTGTAGGTAATATTTTTAAACGAGTTATTCGAGATCAGTTGTTGCCACATAGTTAAATAGTTTCAAGTATTGTTATTATTGCTTGCAAACAGTTAAATGGTTTCCGGTACTAAAAGTTCTATTTGACCCACGGATGGGACTCTAAAAAGTTCTATCAACCCTAGTTAGAGTGGACCTGGAGTAATAGCAATAAATGGTACTCTGCATTCCTCGAAGCTCTACGATTGGTGCCTCACCATCAGTCACAC
>OY757906.1:14180198-14185198 GCA_963585895.1 Sepioteuthis lessoniana
GTGTGTATGTGTATGTATATATGTATATGTATATATGTATATATGCGTGTGTGTGTGTATATATACATATATAAGAGAGAGAGAATAATGTGATTAATATTATTATTTATTCAGAAGATGTATTTCTTATATATATATATATGTAATGATGCGCCGATGTTCATTTCGGGTTTTTGTTAAACCATCTTCAGGGCAATTAAAGGCAGATGTTAAATGCTTTATCGGAAAAATATTTTTAAAAAAGTTCTGAGTATACAGTTTCAAAGTATCGTCTCGTCTTTTGTGTTCGGAAGAAGGAAAAAAGAAAAAGATAAAATCTTTTGTATAGGTTTTGAAATATTTATCAGAATTTTGATTTAAAAATTTTTTTTAATAAGAATACTATTAAAAAGGTAGAAAAAAGATCACCTCACAACTTTAAATTTTATATTTTTGATCCAGTTTTGGTGTAATATATAATTTGTGTGTACATATATGGATCACCAACACTTACCAAGATATATTTATATATACATGTTGATCATCAGGTAAGTGTTGGTGATCTATCTATCTATCTATCTATATATATATATATATATATATATATGCACACACACACACACACACACACTAGATACTAAGAATATTTTGCTCTTGTTTCCTTTGAAACATTAAAAAATAAAGCTATTATTTAAAGTTAGATTTTTAGTTTTATTTGAAAGATAACATCTTAATTATCAGTAATAAAAGTAAAATTATATTGTTTTTCCACTAAAGATTTTTTAGTTTAGATTCGCTGTCGCTCCAATCAATTTTTTATTTTGAGTATAGAAAATCCTATCAGCAGTAGTTTATTTTTAGTTTTTAATCTTGAAAAATGAAACAAGTATGTCAACATGGTTTTTGAAAGTACAATTAAGACAACACAAATAATTTATTTTTAATTTATTAAAATAGTGAAATAAGGACATTTTTAATTGCCTTTTTAATATTTCACCTGGTAATAATCGACAATTTTTACCCCCTTTTTTTAAATTTCCAAATTTATAACAATATTTTGCTTTTTTTCCCTTAAATTTTTACTTAAATACAAGGGATAAAACTAAAAAATTCGTTAATGATTGTTATTTTAGGTTTTCATACTTTTTTGGTCTAACCTCAGTTTCTTGCTTTAAATTCATAATTTTTCGGTTAGTAAAAATATTTTTTATCTATTAACACATTTAGATTTAACTTGTGATTGGGGAAAAAGTCTGTCAAAATCTAATGCAAATTTAAGCCTCTCCGATTGAACTATTCCACTCACTGCATGTGACTGTGTTTGTTTGTTTTTTGTTGTTAATGTACACAGATTAAATAAATAAATTTTACTGATTAGATAATTTCTTTATTATCTCAATTGGTCATATTTTTTTTTTGCCATTTTTCATTGGTCGATATTTTTTCTACGGAAGCCTTCAAGAGAAATAATTCAAAGGGAGATAAACATTTTCCATGTATTTATTAGCATAAAAAAACACGGATTATTACGCTTTTGATCATCCATACTTTTAGGAGACATGGCGCGTCATAACATTCCAATACTTTTTTTTGTACATATGTAATGTTATCAAAAAAAAGTAACAAAAAAGCACCCGCTGTTAAACAGTGGTTATTTTTTGAATAAATAGAACATGACTACTTCTCTTACAAAAGTGTCTGACAAAACAAACTGATTTGGTGATTACTGTTTGAATGAAGCACTGATGTTACTCATTCGCCTACAAGAGAATATTAAATTTGATCCCAATAATTAAAAAAATTATATATTGGTAATTGAGTGTCCTATGTTGGACCAAAATGACTTAAATGAATGAAATCGTGGTGGTGGGGAGACAAGTGTCAAGTTACCTTTACATATATTTTTTACCTTTTCTCCAAGCTCAACTTTATTGTTGAGCTTGGAGAAAAGAGGAGAGGGGAGAAAAAGGGTAATATGACATTTTTCTTTTCCCCACCAAAAAAAAGTATTTGAATTTTTTGCTGAGAAAAATGTTGGTTTCAATAAAGAAATTATTAAAAATAATATAAATATTTAAAAATAACATTTGCTATTATATGCTGATTTTTAAACAGTTAAAATAAATGTAAAGAAAGTAGTTTGGAAATATATAGGAATTATTTAAAATAATTAATTGAAGGAAAACAAATAAAATTTTATTTGACGAAACAAGGAATTAGGTAGCACGTCACTTCCTACAAATAAATGTGAAATTTTATCAAAAAAAACTTTTTTCTTTAAAATTTATTATTTTTTTATCTAATTAGTGAGGTTTGTAAACTCTTTATCATTTTTTTCTATTTTGTTAGCTTAAATAGCAATCTTTTTTTTTTTTTTTTTTTTTTGAGAAAATATAAAAAATTTCATTTTTATTAATTTTTTTTGTATATATTGCAACTTTTTAAGAAATTTTCAGCAAACAGTTGTGATTGAATAAAACACTAATCTACAAATTTAATGAATTTTTATTTCTTTAAATTGAGTGAAAAGTTTGTTGGAAAAAATGTTACTAAATCTTTTCTTGTAAGTAAAGTTAAAATTAGTCAGAGCATAAATATTTTAAGAGACAAAGTGTAGCTTTATGAATGAAATACATCATTTTTTTGTTTGCTAAATCGAAAGGGATATATTTTTTTTGTATGTCACTCTGTGAGAAAATATATTTATGCGCTATACGTATATGCAGTTGTTGCTGAAAATTTCATCTGCAAGCAAAAACTATAGTGACAATATTAATAAGAAAAGTATTAAATTTTCACTTAAAAGTAATCAACCGAAAGGTAGTTGAGGAGGTATTCGCCAATGGTCCGGGAGACCGAGGTTCAATCCCAGGTCGAGTCATACCAAAGACTTTAAAATTGGTACTAGGTACCTCCTTGCTTAATATTCAGCATTATAAGGTGCCCGTGGTGTAATGGTTATCGTCGTAGGAAATGGACACGGCGACACGAGTTCAAATCCTGGACGAGACTGATTGCATTTCACATCGCACTAATACCCTTGCGAAAGGTATGAATCCAATTATTCTCCTTCCAGCTATGAGTAAATAGGACAGACTAGGTTCTTTAGCCTTGGTGAGGCAACTAGTCTAGGAGAAGGAAAACTCTGAATTCAAACCTGTTAAACCCTGCTTAAAAATTGACCTTGTGTCATATCCTGCCCGAACGGATGAGTTGGTAAATAGATATATATATATATATATATATATATAAGGTACGTATCAAGGATAAAGTGGAGCAATCCAGGGAAAGGAGTTGCACCCTCCCCTACACCTCGGTGTAGTAGCTATTGAAAAGGGAGCCTTCGGGTCGCCAACTTTACTTTACTTACTATTCATAATATTGAGGTTGGCTTGAAATTAGATATTAAAAAAAAGCTGATTCTAATCAACTGTTATTCAAATTGGTTAAAAAATGTATTTTTGACAATCTAGAAGGAAAAAGATTTCTTAGATTATTTTAGATTTTGATCCTTCAATTTTTTTACGGCAAGTCAAATATTCTCATCTGCAAAGTATTTCAAAGAAATTTTAAAAATCGTGCTGATTGGTCAATAAATACAAAAAACACAGTTTCTTGAACCTGTTTTCTGAACAGAAATTAACTTTTTTTTTTTTTTTTTAGTATGAAAATCAGTTGATTTCCCATAAATGTACATATTCAATTAAATCTGTTCATATTTTTAACCTGTGGGTGCATAAATAAATGTCCTCCAAAATGAGTTATATCCTTTACATCCATTTACCAGTGGAATTTTAACATGGGGAGGTACCAGTACATGCCTTAATCAAAAGGTGCAACTGTGGAGGCATAATAGGTTAAGAATTATTGGTGTAAGTTTTATTAAAATTTTTAGCAATGATGAAAAATGGTTAAGTTTTCACTATTTATTGTCCAATACTGTATATATTAGTTGAGTCTCTATGGCATAATGGCGAAAAGTGAGTTCAAACTCCACTCACATTATTACATTCACTTTTAAACTAATACCTTTTGGAAGTCATGAACCTCTTTATCCCTCCAGCAATGGTTTAATAGTATCACTGATGTTCTTCTACGAGGATGACTTTGGCATTAAATTATCCACTAAGTTTGATATGCCATTAAACAAAGAAACCAAACCAATGTATATATTACTTGTATAGTTAACTGCTGTATATTTTCTAAAAGTCTTTGAAAAAGTTCAAAGGTTAAGAAAATATGTCTTACATGAACTTAGGAACACTGACCAAAGTATCTTTTAAGAAATGTCATTTTTAGACAAGATAAATCACTGGTAATGAAAAATGGATATATGACAAGAAAATTGTGGTGAAATCTTGGCCAATCTTCAATATCTTTTCCTAAAATGGTATATCTTTGCAATTCAAAGAGAATTCTTATTATGTTTTACCATTTACAATTGAGCACAAATCTTGTAAATTCAAAGGGAATTCTTTATTTCAAATTGCTTGAAACCTGGATAAACTGTAAGCAGTAAACAATATGCAGTTGTTTTGTATGAATGACACATTAGTTTTCTTCTTTCTCTCTTGTTGCAAATATATTAATTATTTTGAAGTAGTTTCACTTTCTTCCAATAAAAAAAAAGTATCGTGATTTAGGTATTAAAAGAAGATAATATGTTTTATGTGTTAGGGAGTGATCCATGTTTAGTTGTTTTTTTTAACTTTTTGAATGGTTAATACATGCAGAGTTCCCATAATTTTTGACAGGATTATTTACATATATATATATATATATATATATATATATATCTGTATTTCTGCTAAGGATCAAATTATAGTATCTGTAATCATGAAAATCTCTTAGTTTTAAAAGCTGAGATGTAAATGTTAAAAAAATCCTAAAAATAAATTAATAATATTGTAATTATTTCAACATATATAGCTTTAAATTGATAAAATTTTGAAGATTACTAATACAACAAATGTAAAAGCCATGTTAATATGGTAGAATTTATTCCTTATTTGGTAATAAGA